>WBMZ01013890.1:0-111032 GCA_013400975.1 Atrichornis clamosus
CGCCGCTGCCGCCGGGCCCGCACCGTACAAGGCGCGGCGGGAGATGCGGCCGGGCCAGCCCAGCCCTGCCCCGGCCTCCCCCCGACCCTCCGCCCGCCCCTTCAGCGGACAGGCCCGGCTGCGCGGCCACAGCGAAAACAGGTGACCCGCGGCCCGTCGGGACGGGGTCGGGAGGGCGGCGCGGCTCGGCACAGCACATCCACCCATCCCTACCTTCTCCTCGTCGGACAGCTGCTCCTCCAGGTCCGCCATCTTCCCGTCCGGCTGCGCCCGCCCCCTCCCGGCTCCTCTTCCCCGGCAGGAAGGGCGGGACCCGCGCGCGCTCGACGGGGAGGCGGTGTCTGCGCGCGCGCGCGGCCGTCGGGGATCCCGGAGTGGAAGGTAGTGTTGGGAACGGAAAAGGGTGGATCCCGGAGTGCAAGGTAGTGTTGGGAACGGAAAAGGGTGGATACCGGAGTGNGGATCCCGGAGTGGAAGGTAGTGTTGGGAACGGAAAAGGGTGGATCCCGGAGTGGAAGGTAGTGTTGGGAACGGAAAACAGGGGATCCCGGATTGCAAGCGCGTGTTGGGAACGCAAAACAGGAGGTCGCGGAATAGTTTTAACAACTGGAGGTGTGGGCAGGCAGAACTAAAAATCACAAACTCGATTTGGTTGGAAGAGACCTCTGAGATCATCAAGTCCAAACACCACCTTGTCAACTAGGCCATGGCACTAAGTGCCGCATCCAGCCTTTCCTTAAACACCTCCAGGGCCGGTGACTCCACCACCTCCCTGGGCAGCCCATTCCCATATTTAATCGCCCTTTCAGTGAAGAAATTCCTCCTAATATTCAACCTAAACCTTCCCTGGCACAGCTTAGAGCTGCATCCTCTTGTCCTGTCACTGGTTGCCTGGGAGAAGAGGCCGAACCCCACCTGGCTACAGCCTCCTTTCAGATAGGAGGAGAATGTCCAGGTTTCAGCTCCCCCCTCGGCAGGTGCTCAGTGCAGGTCAGTGGATGCCAGTGCTGGGGCCAAGGCCGGTGCACCACTCAGGCGCTGGGGGAGGTTGTGGGAAGCTCAATCTAATACTAACAACAGAAAAATATGTGAAATGATTTGTACTGTAGAAGATTGGTCATGGAATTTGGTCAGTGGGAGAAAAGTAAATAGATTGGAAATTTTTTACCACAAGACTGAGAAACTGACGTGTGTCAGCCTGTGGTGTGACATTGCAGGCACACAGGGGGATTTGGGATGATGACTTGCAAGGATTGCATCTAGTCCAGTGGTAACTTCTTGGTAACATTTAAAAAATACATTTTCTTAATGTCCATCACAGTGTACTTCACCCCAGTTATGATGGACAAGGAAAAGCTGATCATTGACTGGAAAATCACAGGTGTCAAGATACACCTGTTAGTCATGGTTAGTGGTGTGAATGTAGCCAGCTTCAAGCCAAAGAATATTGTTATGCTATAGAGTTTGTCCACATCTGTCTTTCTTACATAAATATTTGTATACAAATGCTGTCAACATGCAGTAGAGCAAAATATGGCAATATCTTTAGAATTTTTCAGGGCTATCACTCTAAATGCTGTAAGAGGACTATCACGTAGAAATAAAGGAAAGTTAAATTGGACAAGAAGTTGTTAAAGTCAAATGGATATGTGGATATTACAACAAAAAATTAAATATATGATCAAAACATGTAAATGAAAATAAGCCAAAATAATGAATGTATAGGTTGGACAACATGGCTGATTCAGGAGATTTGAAGACAGATTTAAAATACCTGAAGTCATGGAGGATAATGATAATGGACAGTAGTATATTTATGTCAGGAACAAAATTAAGGACAACCAAAGCTAATGTTTGATAACGCCATTGCTAGATGTAGAGTGGTGAAGTGTAGTACAGAAAAGGTACGTCTAAAGGATATTTGGGTTTGGACCATCTCACATATATTACTTGGACTCAGTGATGAAAGGCAATGGTCTGTAGCAGGGTACAGTATTGTGCAACATTCAATGTCATGCAACAGGACTTTATGACTTCCACACAGAAGTCTTAAGAGTAACTAGCTGAGGAGGTCTGTGAAATGCTCCTGTTAATTTTTAACACACCTTGGGATTTGCCAGGCAGGGGATGTTGCTTTATTTAATATGTATGAAGAAGATAGTACAAAAAGGTAGATCTTATCAGATAAATGTAAATAGTTTTCTTATAAGTTAATATATCTATCTGATGGACATACCATGTTACAGCAGATTTTTCTTGGAAGTTTGCTGAAACTAACATGATGAATGATTCAGAGGAGGATGGTATAGTCATCATAGAAATTGATGTGAATCTTCTGAATAGTATGCTCACAGGTGCTTTAATATGACCTTAGGACTTCATGGGAAATGAATAATCATGCAGAAATAAGTATTTCTTGCCCTGTGAGTCAGTATTTTGAAGTGTTTGTGTGTCTTCTCAGGAAGAATATGGAAATTTCAAAGCGATTTTAAAGGAGGACTAAAAATAATCCTGGAGATGCAGAAAAAAATTCAGGATGTGAGGATTAGGGATGTAAAGACTGAGAAGTGATTTAAGAAATAGCAACGATACATGAGTTAGTTTGGAATTTATATGCATCTTATATGAAGTCATATATCTCTACTTGCCCTTTTAAGTTGAATACAGCCAATTTACAACCAGTAAATCTTGTATATAAAATTCACATTTTTTCACGTGTCAGTGTCTCTACACATTGATCAAAGGCTAATTTGCACTACAATCACATGCAGAACAGCAAAACATCCTGTTGCTCACAAGCTAGCTCATGTCTTACTAGAGGTCTAGTCCCACTACATGAAGCTCACTGTAGACTAGCAGATCTGTCTGATGAGCGGCATGTGGTTTACTGATGTGATGAGAGACAAACAATCAATTAAAGAAATTCTGCAAAACCCCCCAAAAACAGCTATTGAGTTCTATTTAATCTGATGGGATATAATAGAGCTGCCAGTCAGGTACCTTGCTATTTTGTTGTACTACTTCTGTCATTTCTTTCTGTATTGATTCTGTAGACCTAGACCCCTGGCCTAGAGTAGTGTTGGGAGGGAGAGCACAGCATTCCTTCCTGCAAGGTCTCCCTTCAGGGCTGCCAAAATGGCTTGAGAGAAGTGCAGTTTCTATGCTAAAACTATCCTGAAGACTGGCAAGGAGTTGATGGGGCAGAGTGCATTTCTGTCCTTCTGCCCTGGCCCCGAAGATTACACAATGCAGATAAAATTAATTACATTTTCATTCTTCTTATTCAAGACAGGTGTTTGACATTTTATCTACTGCATCTGCTCAAAGGACAAACTGACGAGAGATGTATTTGGTGCCTACTTGTTTAATCTGTAGGATGTACTGCATTCTGTTTTCTAAGACAAAGGTGGATTCTGGACAAGCTCTGAGCCTGGCTCAGATGGTGCTCTCGGCAGTAGGAGAGGAGGAGTGCCCAGAAAGGTGTGGCAGGCTGAGTCCCTGCTGCCTGCTCCTTTCCATGGGAAGTGCATTCTTGCATCCTGATACCTGTTGGAATAAATCCTCATGTTCATGTGAGTTGTGGGAGACATACTCTAGTTCCTGAGATTCCCAAATATGTGTTGGATCTTAGGGCCTCAGGAATTATCTGCCAATTTGTGTCGTATTTTTGGGGACTTTGTGTTTGCAAACCACTCAGTTTTATCTTTGTACCTTGGAGATCCTTAGCAGGAAAAGCAAATAGTCTTGTTTTAAAGAAGTTAAGTGATAAATCCTTACAATAGTGTTGGGAAGAAAGCTGTGACAGGAAGAATATTAATCAAGTGTAACTGTAGAGCAAGCCTGAGACTGAGCTTCCTTCATAGATAGCACTTAGGATCTTTCAGGCCCTAATAGATATTCAAGGGAATGCCTCAGTAGCCTGTCACCTACTGTGGAGGTCCCTTTTAGAGTTTTGCACCCCGTAATGGTTAAAGAGGGCCCTTAAGATAACAGCATGCCTTATAGTACATCCAAAACTCCTGCAATGTGAACCAGTCTCGCTCTCTTTTTGGTGTACATATTTGTTTGCCTTTGCTCTGTACCAGGATAGATTGAGAAAGCAGCAATGGTGTTAGGAAAAAGCAAAACTGAGGAAAGCAAAGGAGCTGAAGCAATCAACCCAGCCATCAACCTGTTACAGGAATAGAACATTAGCTCTCAGGATTTGAGCAGCCACCTGATTTTGGACAGCTCCATGAGAAACACAAAAATTTCTTTCCTTCCCTCTCACTGAGCCTGGTTCTTGCTTATATTTTTAGTTATTCCTTTCTCAAAAAAAGAGAGTGTAGTCTTCCAGCTGAATTTATTTACTTTCTTTCTAAAGGAGACATTGTTTGGCAATTTTATGTTTCAACAGGAAATGGTAAATGTGCTGATTTGTTTAATGAAGTTGAGATTCACAGTAGGAGTCCAAATTCCTTTTTTGTTTTACTCTCTGTAGAACTGAATGTCTTATGTAGATAAAATCTCAATAAAGATTAACCATTCAAGCAGATGTGGCTGAAGGGCTGAGAATTTCTGTGCTTCTGTAGAGAAAAATGCCTCACAGAGTCAGTGGTGTTTCATGCTGCTTAACAGTGGTGCAGGGCCTTAATTTTTGTTCTTATGTCACGTATTGGAAGAAATAGTAGGAAGAGAAGTTTGGATTTTGAAGTGAAACAATGTAATTTTATTTTTGATTGTTGGACCTCTGAATGATGTGCAACATAAGCACTTGAGTACACTTGCTTCTGGCTTGAATAAAAGTCCTGAATGCTAAATACTTGTCAAAATTAGGACAGTATCTGAATGTTTATGTGGGAATATTAATTCAGTTATCTACTTTTGAAACAGTTGCCATGTTGTGTATTGATAAAATCCCATGACCATCTATTAAAAGACATTTGCTTTGTGTGATGACCTATTAAAAGACATTTGCTTTATTTATGGTTGTTTTGTTGTTGCTGTTGTTTTGTTTTTCCTTTTTGTTGTTGTTCTGACATGCTCTGTGTAATTGAAGACTGGTGGACATGAGGGTGGAATTTGCATGTAGCAGTCAGAACTCACCTGTGGCCTTAGAGCCCAAGATCTGCTTCCTTGGGAGATCTGTCATTTCTTAACTCTGCACTGGAACACAGGGAAATGCCATTAGATGTAAAAGTTACTAGAGAATTTATCTTACCATTCTACTTTAGCAAAAGTAGTCCTGTATATGACTGTAGTAATTGCATTGTTCTCAATTTTCTGTTGCTGTAGAAATTTGACACTACAAGAGAGCCAAGATTTCACCCACGTGGGTTCTGAAGCTGATGATAATGACTATGGATCAGGTCAGGTAAACTAAATGCTCAGGAGTCAACAAAGGGTACAGATAAATGGGCAGTGTGTATGTGTGTCATAGTTTTGCAAGACCTGTTATTTTTAGCAGGTGGGCAATACAGGGGAGGTGCCTGTGAGAAGCTGCTAGAAGCCCCACCATCATGTCCTGCAGGGCCAGTGTCTGTCTGGCTGCAAAGATGGACGTGCTGCTTAGCCAATTAAAAGTAGTAATGCCTCTGGGATAACAGATTTAAGAAGGAATTCAAAACAATCCTGGTGGTGCAGTTTTAATTCCAGCCAGGGAAAAGGGGGGTGGGTGAGAAGATGTGAGCAGAAAAACAACATGGAGATACCAAGGTCAGTTCTGAAGGAGGGGGAGGAGGTACAGGAGCCGGAGCTGAGATTCCTCTGCACCTGGTGGTGAGACCATGGTGAGGCAGCTGTGCCCCTGCAGCCCATGGAGAACCACAGGAGTGCAGAGACCCACCTGCAGACACTGGAGCAGGGGGATGCTTGAAAAGGCCTGCAGCCTGTGGGGGAGTGACCCACGCCGCAGCAGTCTGAGGGCTGCTGCTGCCCGTGGGATGGACTTTCTAAAGGGGGAAGTTCCTGAAGAACTGCCTTCCAGAGAGGACCCCCACCGATGCAGCAGGGTAAGATGACTCCAGCTCTGCAGCAGGAAGAAGCCACAGATAAGGAACTGATTAAAAAAAACCAAACCCCGTTCTCGGTTTCCCGGCGCCGTTTGGGTAGGAGGTAGAGCTGGGAGGAGGGAGTGGGGGGAAAGAAGGTGTTCTCCAAAGGCTCATTTTTACTTCTCATTATCCTTTTCTGTTAGTTTTTAGTGTAATAAATTTAATTTCATATCTACAAGTAGTTTGCCTGTTTTGCCTGTGGTTTTTTCTCAAGTTCTTAGTCTCTCATGAACTCTTTGAATTTTTTTTTCCCTCTCCTCTGTCCAGCTGCAAGCAGGGGGGACTAAGTGAGCCTGGGTAAGTTTCCATGGGTACCTGGCCTCCAGCCAGGCTCAAACCACAACGATGTGGGAGGGAATGCTAAGTTTTATATGACTATACATTGTCTCAAGATAGCATTCAACTTGCTTGACTTAACCTCTCCTACATTGTCTTATTTTGAGGCCTTAATTTCATACTTAATTTGGTTTATAATGGTACAGAGGTCTGTTGCAAAGAGCAAGATTAACATCAGAAGCATAAAAAAGCTTAGTGCTGGAATTGTCCATTGTATTTATCACTGAATGCTTGTTTTGAACTCAGCTGTGACCAGCTTCATATAGGCTTCATGTTGACAAACCTGTATTCAATGGTTTACAAGGAAGAATTCCCTCTCCCTCCCTCAGGTATTTCCACTGTTGATTATCCCTACGGGAATGGGATTTTGATTAGGTTAACAATTCTATCGATTCCCGAGAAGTTGTAAAAAGGAAAAAAACCTTTTTTGTTGTTGTTGCAGTAAATTGGGTTATAGGGATAGTTCTCCCTCAGCTGGCATGAAGACAACTGGCAAAAGTCTAATGCAAACCCAGAGAAAATGCATCCCACCATAATGTCTTCAAACCCCCCCAAGAAGTAATCTTTTGATTAGGAAGAACAACTCAGAAACAAAAGTAACAAGACGATTAAGGGTCCGATTTTAACAGTTTCATTTCTCCAAGTTCAAGAAATGCACAGAGGAGTAAAACATTATGCTTACCCTGAAAAAATGCTGTCATTTTCCTCTTTGTGGCCCTTTAACAAGCATTTTGTGTGAACTAACTGGGAATGGAACATCTTAGAACTGGAACGGTATTTTGGTAGTAATTGATAACTCACTAAATAATTTCAATATCTAGAAGAACTATTTTGAACCAAAGAAAATAGTTTTGATCCTGAGAGGGAAAAAAATTTTATTCCACATCCAGTTTTCCAATCTTTAGAGAATTGTAATGTACCTGTGCCTGTTTTAACTCTTGGTGCTGTGTTATAATGATATCCCTGACTGATACGGATCATTATTAGTCTGACAGAAAGCCTTGTGTACATTCTTTCTAAATGGTAAGCTCAGGCTTTTGCAATCTGTGGAAAGTTAGAGCAAATACTGTGCTCCACTTCCTTCCTCACAAGAAAATTTGAAGTTCTGGTTTTAGTCTCTCATGTCAGATCAGAATACAGCAGAAAAAGGAGTCTCTCTGTTGTGATGTGTAGGATGAGGTGATGAAGAGGTACAAACAGAAGTGGGATATCTAGATATGTAAAGTAACACCATCCAGTGTGATGGAGAGGGTTCTCTATTCTCCCTGTTGGTTTTTTTTTCAAATTTTTGTAGCCCTCAAATCAAAGGTCATTTTTAGGGAAAGAAGCAAAGACGACCAGCAAGGAGCCTTTATAGGTGTTTCAGGTTCAACATAGGACAAGACAGATTTCTTGAAAATTTAATGGTAGCAGAAGGTGAGACTTGATGACCTGTGAAAGACCTAGAAGGAATGATGGTGGAGGTAGTAAGACACAGTGGACCAACATTTTCATGTGCTCCTTGCTGACATGATGATATGAAGAGCTGTTTCTGAACCTGCTTACTTACAAACCTACTGTAACTGAGTCCAGCTTCCTCATACAACCTGTATCCTCACATAGTGTTTTTTGTCTGTTCCCTTGTGTAGCACATGATGGTTGGACTTGTATATGTTAACTTCTGGTAGTTTTAGCCCTTCATTGCTACTTGTTTCTAGGTTTGGCTTTACATTCCTTTTAGTCATAGTCTTTGCTCTGAGTCACATCAGGTTGCCATCGCCACCATTGCTCCCTGCCTTGTGTGCTGGGACTTCTCCTGGGAGCCAGGGAGGAAAGAGAAGACCTAGGAAAGGAGTGGGGTAATGGGAAGGTGGGGAGAAAAGTGAAGCAGATCTCATGTAATTTTTTTCCTTACAGCACATTGCCCTTCACAGTTTCCATGCAATACAGCCTGTCTCTTCTTGTGGGCTGTATTCCAGGGAAGGATTTTTAAAATTGTCTTTTAATAAACCCTTGATTGAGTCATGAAAGTGTGTTGCAGCTTTCTAAACCTGGCAAGGTTGGGATTTTGTCATGTGTATGGTGAAGAACCTGGTGGGGTCACATGCTGGTGACCCACCCTGTATGTGGCTAAGGCCAGGAGGGCAGTGGTGAGGGCCTGATCCTGCCCACAGCACAAGGTGGAGGGGAGTGGACTAAAGTGGGCCAGGTCTGTGTCACACCAAGGGTTTTTCATGTTTTAACATTTACAGGAGTTTCTGTTAGCCAAGCAAAACCAAACCAAAGGGAAACCAAATCAAATAGTGAAGTGTTTTCAGTGGGTGTCGATGGACTACTTCCTCTGGTGTCAAGAGAGAAACTGATTAATAAAGCTGCAAAATCTGAAGGATGTGTGCTTGACTTCTGGGCATGCTGCACATATCTATGTGCCCAATGTCAACCAAGACGTGCCTGACACTATATTGTATGGATTAAAAATTAGTGATATCAGGCTATAGGTGCAAAAAAACCCTGGTGAAATATGAGTTCTTAGGGTAGAAGGGAATCTGAGGCAATTGGCATAGAGATTGTAATCTTTCTTTTCCTGCTGCAGGATATACAGCTTTAATTTTACTCTCTCTTTTGTAGTTTAAGGCAATCTATATTAAAAACTGACAATGAATGTACATTAATCTGGTGTAGAGGGCTAAGTATGATGCTAGATACAGTGGGAGGGCTCTATAGGATTTTGGGAAAAGAGAGCCAAGTCAGTATTCAGTTTACCTGAAAGGGAATCCTGGATGTATCTACAGACTGGGGAATGAGAGGCTGGAAAGCAGTGCTGCAGAAAGGTACTTGGGGGTCCTGGTCAATGACAAGTTGAGCTTGAGTCAGCAGTGCCCTGGCAGCCAGGAGGGGCAACCGTGTCCTGGGGGGCAGCAGGCACAGCATCGCCAGCCGGGCAAGGGAGGGGATTGTCCTGCTCTGCTCTGCACTGGGGCAGCCTCACCTCGAGTGCTGGGGGCAGCTTTGGGCACCACAAGGTAAGAGAGCTATAAAGCTATTATAAAATACTCAAAGGAGGGCTACAAAAATGGTGAGAGGCCTTGAGGGGAATCTGTATGAGGAGTGGTCAAGGTCCCTTGGTCTTTTCAGCCTGGAGAAGGGGACACTGAGGGGAGACCTCATCACAGTTACAACTTCCTTGTGTGGGGAAGAGGAGGGCAGGCACTGATCTCTTCCCTGTGGTTACCAGTGCCAGGATGCAAGGGAATGGCCTGAAATTGTGGCAGGGGAGGTTTAGAGTAGATATTAGGCAAAGATTCTTCCCCCAGAGGGTGGTTGGGCACTGGAACAGGCTCCCCAGGGAAGTGGTCACAGGACCGAGCCTGACAGAGTTCAAGAAGCATTTGGACAATGCTCTTGGGCACATGGTGTGATTCTTGGGATGTCCTGTGCAGGGCCAGGAGTTGGACTTTGATGATCCTTGTGGGCCCCTTCCAACTCAGGATATTCTGTGATTCTAATAAAAAACCACCACGAAACATATGCAGAATTTTTTATCTATTTTTGTGAATATTATAAAAATTATGATTTGTGTTGGAAAAGACCTTAAAGATCATCAGGTTGCACCCACCCTCTTCTTCCCCTGCCCCTGCAGGGGTCACGGCTAACTTCCGCTAGAGCAGGTTGTTCAAAGCCCCATCCAACCTGGCCTTCAACACTTCCAGGGATGGGGCATCCACAGCTTCTCTAGGCAACCTGTTCCAGTGTCGCACCACCCTCACAGTAAAGAATTTTCTTACTAACATCTAATCTAAACATACCCTCTTTCAGTTTAAAGCCATTCTCCCTTATCCTGTCACTACGTGCCCTTGTAAAAAGCCCCTCTCCAGGTTTCTTGTAGGCCCCTTTCGTTACTGGAAGGATGCTATAAGGTCTCCTTGGAGCCTTCTCCAGGCTAAATAACCTTCTCTCTCTCAGTCTAGATACCATCTAAAGATAACAGAGATGTTTCAGTGTAGCTATTTTGAAACAAAACAGTTTAGGACTCGAGAATTACTGTCAATGTAGAACTTTATTTATTTCAGTTAGTTCACGGTCAGTAGTTAAAGCTACTGAGTAGATTTACCTCAGGTTTTGCTAGTAATACAAAAGTGAATATGATGTAAGACTGTCTTTGCCTGAAAGTCATACATTCCCCAATGTAAGCCTCAGGACTTCAGGCATAAGGAGTGTGGCAGTAATTTATCAGCTCTTTTCCGTTAGAATTAGGAAATAGTGATATGAAGAATTAGGTGTGTGATTCTGTGTGATGCTCTTTGACCACAGCGGTCCACTAGATGGCACTGTTGATTTTAGTTTTGCTGCTGCCTCTTCTAGGGAACCGTCTTAATTAGCTCCCTTTTGAAAACAAACATCCTATTTCAACAGAGGGTCAGTGTACATTGTTCTGGGCTGCTGCTTTTATATTTATCGTCATGTAATCAATATGTTGGAAGGGTAATTAATTTTTAACTTCAAGCCAATTGTAGATCAAATGCCACTAGATTTACTGGGTGGAGACAGTTTAATTTCCTTTGAAGCAATGATACTGATTAACTGTAAAGGGTTTGCAGTGAGTTGCTAGAGATCCAGAAGACCTTTTGCTTTGAAATACTAGTGTTAACTTTAAAGTAACATCGTTACTGTGATACAGATTAATGAGTTATGGCATAATTCTGATAAAGTTCCTCTCATGTACTTGCTATAGTTTGTCCTGTCAATTCCTGTTTCAAAGCAGCTTTATTTGCTTTGACTATTCCATTTCTATCAAAGGAATTGTACAAAGTAAGCATTAAGTTGATGAAACTGACTTTCTGCTTTTTATCCCTGTTCTCTCATTTACTGTCTTTGGGGACTCTAGAGGCCCATGGCTAAGGATGGGATGTGACTGTCCGTACAGCAACATATAGGAAGGATAGTATAAGAAGCTGAGGGATTTTTTGAAATCTTTCCAACCCGTGCTTGTGGGATATGCTGGTGTCCTGACCTCCTGTCTCTTTCTCCTGCCATCTAGCGCAGCTCTGTCTGTCTCTCAACTTCCTAACTGGAGATAGATACTTACTGGCTCAATACTTCAGTGAATTCAGCCCATCCCCTTGATGCTTCCTTGTCCTCTGAGCTAACCTTTCTTGATCATATTTTCATCCATTCTTTCTCTTTCATCTTCTTCTTTGCCTCTGTTCTTCAACATTCAAGCAAACTGGAATCTCAATGCTCAGCTCTCCATCCTATCTTACAACTGTAACATCTTCCTCCTGCTCTGTTTTTACAATCAATAATTGGGCCATTTTCATGGATATGCTATTGATCACTTCTCTAGGTGTCTGGTTTCTTTCTGATCTTGTGTCTTTGCTTTCCATTAAATAAAAATTTCGCTACAGGCTCCGACTATCCGTTCTTGGGCAAGTCTGAGAGCTTCTCTGCTGTCCTCATCTTCGTTGATCTCTTGGCTGACTTTTGATACTTTGATCATTTAATTGGATTTCATGCTCAGTAAAACCATGGACACTGGTTTAATCTGAAATTAAACTTTTGTTTAGTCTAACATTTAAAAAATAAGGTCAATTTTAAAACAAAAAATATTTCTCTTTCACTGAAAAAAGCCAGCCTCTTATATTTTTATGTTTAAACTATTAATTGAATTCAGTCTGGCTTGAGCAACAGTTTCTGATCTTTTGAGTCATACTTTTGACTAAATCTTATCAATTAATGGAACTATGTTACTGAGCTGTGCTGCAAACATCTCTGATTCCTGCTGGAACCAATAATAGCCCTCAGTATGGATGGGCACAGTCATCAGCTATTGAGACTTGTCAGAAGTTTAACCTTTTCAGGAAGATGAAACATCAGAATTAGGATAATGCTCAGCAGAGGTTAGGGTCCACGCCATTACATTTTCTGTCAGAAATTAATATTATGACTAATAAAGGCAGGACTGCCGTTACTGCAGCAGCAGACTGTTCCGTAGACTGTAGTCTACAGTTGTTTGTAAGATATTAGATTAAGATAATGAAATTTATTCTAGTTTTGAGACAAACTAGAGATGGATATTTGCAGCATACAAGAGGACTGAAAACCCAATTATCGTGACCACAAGAACTGAAAAGAAAAATCCGTGCTGTCTTTCTGTCTGCTGGTTCTACAGGATGCAGTTTTCCAGTCACAGTGCTTCAGAGTAGTACTTCTGTCAAATTGGACTGTTTTGGGAGGTGGTGGGGAGACAGAGCAACATATCCGGATGTATTTACAGTAGAGGGAGCTGATGTTCAGTGCGTGTGCCTGTGAGCTTTAACTGCTGTGCCAGTCTTTGTACAGTATATGCTACCACTGTGTGTGTAAGCACTGCTGAAAAAACACATTCTTCTCTCAGGGCTTTGAGTGGGACGCCTTTGCATCCTTTGCCCCTCGGTTGCAGCCCGACAGAATTCTCTGGCAGGGTCGGTGGCCTCAGAGATCACTTGTTGGAAGGAGGCATGTCCCGAGGCCCCTGGGCATTTTCCCATGCATCAGGTTTGACATGAAGGATAGACTGGCAGTAGTGTAGCTATAACATTGCAAACGTGGAGCCTCAGTGCACCTCTTCCCTTACCTTCCCCAGTCTGATGTTTCCGTCTTTCCAAATATAACTTCCTATTACACTGCGAACAATGTTTCTATTGTGCTCTTAGCTTTGCTCTGCTCCCCGAGTTTGGCCCGTTTTCTTCCTGACACATCCATGAATAAGTGCTCAAGAAATTCCTTTATTTACAGCTCTGTTTTTAGAAGCCAGAGATCTCTCAGTTGCTGATATTGCCTGGCTGCATTATGCAAGTTATTCAAAGTTAATGAATCAAAGTTAGTTTAAATAAAGACAAAGGAAGTGTGAAACCACTGAATCTGTATGCAAATGAAAATATGTATTATGTAAAATTCATATAATATTCTTATAAGTGAATTTTATTGGTTAATGCAGGCTAAGGAATTGAAGGATTAGAGTTCCAACTAACTTGAGTTCCTGCTCCTGGCTTTGCTGTAGCTCTTTGGTTAAAAGTTGTTCTCTTGAGGCAGCTTTCCTGACTGCCGTGGTTCAACTAAGGTAATCACAAAAGAATGCATTAGGGGAGGGACATCGTCTCTAGACAAAAGTAGGATATAGACCTATAAAAAAGGAGGACTCAGTGTCTTGCAGACCCATCTAACTTGTATGACCAGAAAGATTCTCAAGCAAGTTATTAATTTGCCTTCTTAGCACCTAGAGCCACATTTCTCAATCTGTTTGTGGAAAAAACCTCTAAGCACATAATGTGCTGTAGTACCTTGTTTTTCCAGACGACTTGGGTTATATTATCAGTGGCTTTATTTAGCCATGAGCAACAGAGTCGCTGACCTAATCACTCTATAAAGTGGTACATTTTGAGAGTACCTAGTTCATCCTTGGCACCACACTTTAGAAATAAAGAAATAAAGATAGACTGGGAAGAACCAGCAAGAAGAAATGTAACACATTAAGAAAATAAAGGCTATGACTAAGGGTTAAAAAGAACTTCTTGTCTTAGAAAAGAGAAGATTAAGATGGGACATCTTTGCTTAAAATTTTTCTATAGAGAACCTGATGGTCATTTGTTGGCTATGTAGCCAGTGCTGGGGCAAAAAGAAGGATGTGGATCTCATACTGAGTGAGAAAGATTTAGAAAAAAAATTCCAGGAGAACTTTTTGCACTATACAAATATGAAAACCCTGAATTCCTTGTAGCTTTTACCGGCGGGCTTTTTAAAAGAAAACATTAGACAAATGTTTGCCAAGGCAGCTTAGATGTGTTCACCCTATCTTAGTGACACGGGTTGGACCAAGTAATCTCCTGACATGTCTTCCAGCCCTGTATTTCTGTGCAAGTGCTTTGAAATGTATTTATGAAAAGCACTCTGTCCAAACTAGGTAGTTGTATTCATTATAATAAAGGAAAATTCATATCTCCAAAATTGTTTTCTTCTACTAATTCTCTGGTCAGTTTTCCTCCTCAGGCCTTGGCACTAGGCATCATCATAGCAGGATGAAATTTTCACTAGATGTTTAAACAGAGGAGTGTTTGATTAGAGGCATCAGGAAAGGAAACAAGGAGGCTTTTAGGATGACATTCCTACAATTTTCAGAATTTTCTAATCACAAGCAATTTTGGTATTAATTTCCTTAACCAGTCTTCCTCAGAGTGACTGATTTTTGAGCTGTATGCTGTGGTCTGCATTACTGGATAGTGCCTTCATGTTGGACAATATACTGATGTTATCTCAGCTGATCACAGAGGTAGGATCGATTTGCCACTTTTTCAACAGTCTTTTATCAGTTTTCCCTTGTCTTGAATTGTGAGTGATTGTAGCTGAGGAACATCTCTCATATTCTCTAAGTGTAGCTTGGCTCTGTGGGAAGATGTGATCTATATGCAATCCGTATCTGAAGAAAACCCGCTGCACAACAGAAGTGTCTGCAGTTGTGGATACCTTTCACGTACATGAAAAATACAACACTGGCATTGCAAAACACAGATAAGCCAAAGCAGCAGCCCTACTCGTTCAGATCTCCTCTATCTGACAGCTCACTGCTCAGTTCTGCTTTACTACTGAACAGAAGTTCCCTTGCAACTGTGCAAGTCTGTCACTTTATGCTTAGATATTTGGAACTTGCAGTACATCTGGAAAGCGAAAAAACGCTGGGAAGCGTTTCAGATCTTGGAGTTGAGCACTTCAAACAGATGGCTTTTTTCCAGAGAAAGCTCTTCCAGCTTTTAGAATTGCTTCTCATAAAATTTGACCTAGCTATTTAGGGGTAGTGTAAAACTGAGTAAGAGGGGTGGATGGGAGTGGCATTAAACTTGTAGAATCTAGTGTTGGGTACCTTGAGCAGTAAAATCCTTTGATCTTCTTCCAGTTGCTAATTTCCTGATTGTGGCTGAATGTAGGAATGATGGACAAAGTTTCTATATTCTCATTCAGGTGGTAAAGGAAGTTTGTGGGGTTAGTTTTTGTTGGGTTTTTTTTTCACTGAAAGAAGACCTTGTTAGTTTGAATTCAGGTTGAAAATACCAGAGTGTTGCTCCTGTATGTTGTACTTTATGAATGAGCCATGAGTCTGTTTAATACTATCTGCTTGGCAGACTAGTTCATAAGCACAGTATGAAAAATATGTTTTAAACCAAGCATTTCATTAAGGAAAGACATTTGTTATTGGCTTTTCAGCATAGGCCATTAACCTTCATGGACACCACTTCCCCTGCCATGAAGTTACTATTTAACACCATTCACCATTTTATGCAGTAAAATACACAACTACATAAATTTTAATGCAGTCATGGTAAGTACTATAAGGACTTTGGAAGGGGGGCTTGGGAGAAGCGCTGTGTTGATAACGATTTGTTCAGCACAGTAATAACAATATAAACATATTGTTCATCACCACCCCGTCCTTATCTTCCTATTGGAATTGTCTACAGAAAATAATATTGGGTAGATACTTGTACGCAGAACCTCCATATCATGATGCCTTCTGGTAGTCTAAAGATACTAGAGGCAAGAAAAAGGATGAAGTATTTGGTAAATCAGTTCTGGCGACAGAAGAACCCTCAAGTTCTGCAGAGAAATGGTTTCTGCCAAATAATCGCAAATCAGTTTCCCTTGACTCAAACTCAGCTTTCAGAAGAAGCAAAACTATTTCAAGATGCATAGAATGGTTAATAGAAAAGAATTCCCTTCATTTATCCAAATGGGTTGACAGATGCATTTTGAAGAAGCCATTCACTCTCCTAGACATAGGACATAGATTTAAACACATTTTAAAATAATTTACTTTGTATTTTTGTGAGGGTCTTTAGAAAACCCTGCTCATACAAACTAATAACAAGATGCCTAGCAAATATATTTTATCATTGTTGTTGCAGATGTACAGGTATTTTTCAGGATATTTTTGAGTAAACTTAATATTCACAAAAAGAAGAAGAAATACTCCTGACATAGATGCCCTTTATTTACCTACATTTCATAGAGCATCTATGTCAGGAGTATTCACAAAAAGAAGAAGAAATACTCCTGACATAGATGCCCTTTATTTACCTACATTTCATAGAGCAGCCCAGGTTACACCTGTCAATGAGGTGAGTTTGTTTTCATCACTTCATTGACCTGGTTCATGGGAACTGCATGAGCCTGACAAACTTTCACCCTCTTCTCATCTGATTCACTGCTACTGTTCAGAAGTTCTGGTAGTAGCTGCAACAATTTGGTGCTCAGAGGTGTATGGAAGACACAAGCAGTGCTGGAGCATTTTTACAGTTATTGAGCTGTTGACCCTTAAGGTAAATGCTTCAATACTGTTATGGTTCTTGTGGCCAGGTGGCAGATCTGTCACATAGGCATGGCTAGTGATTTCATAGACCAGGTAATTTCAATACATACATTTCTAGGAACTGACAATGAATGAATAAGCTATTCAGATAATTACATTTCTCTACAAAATGCAAAAGTTACATGGTGAGAGTGTTTTTAACTTCTTATGATGGTTGTTGTTCCTGTAGCAGTAACCTCTTCTAAGGTTTGCTTAAACAAACTGATAACTTGCAATTGGAGTTGGACATGACTCTCTCCTTGTTATGTCCCCATTGCTGATGAGGGTGTATGTGTTGTCACATCTTCTCATGTGTTTGCCATCATTTCTGTACCACAAGCTCCCACAGGCTGCAGTTCCACTGTCTTTCTTAAATTGCCTTTATTTTTTATTGAGCCACACAAAAGATAGAGAAAATACCACTGTTGTTTGGAGCCCTTTTTCCCTTCCTAATTGAATCTCAAACTCTATTTTTAGCATTTGCATTCAGTTTTGTCACACTTGCAAAGCATGCCAACTGCCCCAGTGAGCTGCAGCCTCCTGGCAGCTGAGGTGTCCATGTTTGGTCATGCACCCTAAAGTTTTTGGCAATAATGTTTTTCACATCCTAAAGGAGGATATTCAACTGTCATTTGTGACAGGGCGGATCTCAATGTGTACTTGATAATTATAACCCTGGCAAATGTTAATGCATAGTGTTTGTAGAAATGCACAGAGCCTCAGAGGCCCAAGCAAGGATGTCTTCCCTGTCAAATTGTCGTAATGAATGTAAGAAAGTGTTCGGCAGATACTGATGAACCTCAAACAGCACTGGGCTGCATCAAAGTACTTACTACTGAAACAGAAAAGCGCATGGAAAACAGAGAGTGTCCCTGGGCTGACTATGGCAAGGATTTACCTTCTGCTGGGGGTCTTTCCTCAAGCATTGTGTGTAGTGAGGAGGCTGCTGGCTCTTTAAAGGGAAGCTCCAAAATTAATAGTAACAGCAGATTAGATTTTAATAAAAAATTAAAGGGAAGCTCCAAAATTAATAGAACAGCAGGGGAGCAGATTTCCTTAAAAATTAGAAATATTTTCTCTTCTGTCCCCCAGGAGATCATGGAGTGGCTACAAGTGTTTAACCTTAGCACTTAGGATGTCTTTTGGCATCCTCATTGGAAGTGATTACACCTGGAGTGTTAGCAGGTGGATGGGGATTGCAAAAGGCAAATTCAGGTTTAGTGTCACAGCACAGTTCTGGGATGAGAGACTTCCACTGAGCTGATGTCTGTTGAGTCAATAAAGTTGTTCTGAGTTCTCCCTGCTGTCAGTGAGATCACAATTTCTTGTAAATGTTTTTACGAATCAGTTTGGCACAATCCTAAGATTTCCTATGTCTTTCTTTCATGCTCGGAATACTCAGTTCATGACCTGTTTGTTAAAAATAATGGAAATTGGAATTTTCAGGAATAGATGTTTTGCTTAGTGAGTAAAAAATCTATTATGATTTCTATTTCATTTACGTGCTCTGACCTTTTCCTCTGATATAGTGTTCTGGCTGAATCCCAGAAATGAGTTTTCTGAAGGAAGAGTTTCATGTTTAGGTTTAAAATTATTCTGAGGCCTTTTTGCAGTTGCTCACCTGTACTGCTTTTGCCACTGTAACTCATATTGCAACCTCATGATTTGTTTACATAAAGCATGTAGGTCTCTTCTTCATGACTGATTTTAACACCAGAGACAGAAAATTAGCAATATGCAAAGCCTTAGCAACCCAGTGTTATAGTGTGCCATTTTCCTTGGGTTTGGAAACCTTTAATATTGTTGGACATATTAAAAATCTTCCTTAATAAAGGCAAATTACTCTCAATGGATTAAAAATCTTCCTAAATAGAGGCAAATGACTGTCAGTGATTGAGTTAACAGAGCACTCAAAAAAGTCAGTGTGAAATCAATAGGAAAATTTCTGTGGGGTGAGGATATCCCTCCCTATTTTTTAATCTCTTGGCTTTTGTGTAGGGTGTCTGTTATGCAATGTTTTAACCATGGGCCCTATCCACTGTTAGTATTCCTGCAGTGGGAAAACTGCCAGTGTAAGTCAGTTGCAGATCTGCTGCAGTGTGTACCTGGTATAAACAAAATTACTAGGGTGAAAAACTGAGCATGGGAAGCTTGTGATTCTGTTGACCCTTTCAAAAACGCAATATATAGCATCCCTGAGAAATCATGAGAAGTAATCAGAGGAATGTGTTACAAATCTGGTATTTAAGTTCAGACCATCATTTGACTGTATGTTACACTGGTTTAGAGTGAAGACCCTGGCATTAATGGACTGTGTTAAAACCTTGGAGATTTTTTACTGAATTTTTTGGGAAATCCTGAAAATGTATTGGAAAATAAATTAAATGTAAATAATTAGAATAAAAAATGGATTGGGCTTGTGACATAGCAGAAGGTTTTCATTCTTACCTGCTATTTTCAATTCCTTTTTTCACAGAATAAAAGAACAGTTAGGGTTGGAAGGGAGATCATCTAGTCTGAACTTTTAAATATACTTTGAGTTGAAACTGAGCATATACATTTTTTGTTAAGAAGTAAATGTGTCTGGAGAAAATGTATTTTCATGTTGGGTCTTCCTGATATTTTGAAATGACAAGAGCATATAAATGCTGTTTTTAATCAGATCAGACCACAGAATCAACTAGCTTGGCAAAGACCTTTGAGATCGTCAAGTCCAACCTATGACCTAACACCACCTTGTCAACTAGACCATGGCACTAAGTGCCACATCCGGCCTTTCCTTAAACACCTCCAGGAACCATGATTCCACCACCTCCCTGGGCAGCCCATTCCCATGCCCAGTCAACCCTACTGAGAAGATCTTCTTCCTAATATTCGACCTAACCTTCCCTGGTGCAGCTTAAGAGTGTGTCCTCTTGTCCTGTCAGTGGTTGCCTGGGAGAAGAGACCAACCCCCACCTGGCTACAACCTCCTTCNCCACCTGGCTCTCTTTCCAGGGAGTTGTGGAGAGTGATAAGGTCTCCTTGGAGTCTTCTCTTCTCCAGGCTAAACAACTCCAGCTCCCTCAACAGCTCCTCATAGGACTTGGGTTCCCCTCCCTTCACCAGTCTTGTTGCCCTTCTCTGGATGCATTTGAACATCTTTCCTAAATTGGGGGGCCCAGAACTGGACACAGCACTCAAGGTGTGGCCTCACCAGTGCTGAGTACAGGGGAAGAATCCCTTCTCTGGTCCTGCTGACCACACTATTCCTGATATAGGCCAGGATGCCATTGGCCTTCTTGGTCATGTGGGCACACTGCTGGCTCATGTTCAGCCTGCTGTCAATCAGATGTTGTGCATTAAAATATTTCTGAGTGAGTTAAGTACAAAATGTTCCCTCGAGACACAGCACAGGCTTGTAGTGTTGTCTGACTTAAGAGTGGCACAGGACAGTGTGCGTTACAAGTTACAAGTAAACTTGTGAATTCAGCAGGAGACATCTCGTGTAACTGGGAGTAACTAAGTGTGGGAGAAGGGTGCGGCTGGCTCCTCTTGCTCCAGAAGTACCAAGACCCCTGGAGACTGCAATGCCTTTTCTCTTCAGGTGTCACAGATACAAAACACTTGCAGAGATGAAGCACAGGATGGCTGACCGTGAGGGACATAGGTTCAGGTACTTGAAATTTCTTGTGGATTATTACTGATTAGGGACTTGGATGACAAACACAAGCACTGGCATCCTTGCTGGGCCATGTAGGTACTCCTTATGATAACTAAATTCCAAGCTTCAAATGTCATCCCAACTCGTAAGTGCATCAAGAATTTTAAGGCTTTGCATGGGTGCAGTCTGTGGTTAGGCAAGAGGCTTCCTATTCAGACTATGCCGTAGTTGTGGACAACAAATATTCTGCACCTATTGATGGGTAGGAGGCTGGTGAACTGTGTGCTTGATTTATTGGTGCACTCTGTATTTTTATGTTTCTGAGTTGTTTCCCCTCTCTCTCACAGTTCCACAGGTTGCTACTCCCATGTTAGTCAGAAAAGCATACAGACAGACTTGTCAGCTTATCAGTCAATGTTACCAGTAATTACAGCATTAGCAGCATAAAGTATTACAATAATTCATTTTAATAACATGTTTATTAAGTCATAACAACAACTATAAACATAAGTACCATTCAGTTTTTTGCAGATATATGACCTTACTAACATCAAATCTTTACCAGAATCACATATTCTTACAGGTGTCCCAGACACAACATTAACTTTATTAAGCAAAAGTTCATAAATAGTAAAAATGTCCTCTGTTTCACATTGCAGCATTCCTCAAGCATGTACGTACAAGTTTGGAGTAAGTTCTCCAAATCTATGTGTCATAAACTTCCTTAGCTGATTTAACAACCATAGAGATGATTTTTTTTTTGCCTGCAGCAAAGCCTTTTGTCCTTGAGCAATCTACAATTAGTATCACTCTCAGCAGACATGAAAGTTCATTTCTGAAATGAAAGTGGTGATGAAACACAATACAATATTATCTGCTCATAGTTTGCCTACCCACTCTGCCCTCATTATAAATCTTTCAGTTATACCACTGTCTCCCAAAAACAATATATCTCCCTTTTATCAGTTCTTTATCTGCACTACCTCTCTTTGAAGATCTTAAAATAGTTGGCTTGCAGCAATGGAGATATTCTACTTAGGGCGGAGTGTGTTTACAGTAAGTCCTTTTCCTTTTTAATATTTACACAGTATTTTTTCAAGGTTGTTGCAATTTATGAATCATGTACATTGACATATGTTTTCTGAAATGTTCACAGTGCAGTATTTTGTGGCCTAACCAAACTTTGTAAATGTCATTAAAAATAAACTTTTTTTTTTAATATAAAAATAGAATACTTTATGTGTTTACACCAAACCCAGTTCTATCCTATTCTAAACAAGCTATACAGTAGTATGCACAGAATTCCACAGGAACAGAAATGACATGTGATGTTTGCCCTAAAGCTATAGTACTCTTCCCTAGTGAATGGAAGTTTTGTATACTATCTCTTTTCAAAATTGTTTCTCTGGTTGTTACTTAGCATTAGAAGTAGGTATCATAGTACATTGGGTTGTGAGATCCAAGAAGTGAGTAAAGAGGGCCTAAAGCCATTTTTTTCTTTTGTTCAGTCTGCTCTGCTCTTCAGGGCTGGCACAAAGAAGTTACTGATATTACTGCTATGGTTGTGTCTTTTTAGGTCAGGGCTGCCTGCAACACCTCTGCTCTTTACTCACCTTTGGCAGCAGCTCCACCCAAGGGTAGGTGGCAGAGCTTCAGCTGCTCACCAAGTGACTCACCAGACAGCAGCCTTCAAGTTTTTATTCTCAGAGTGATTCATTCTTTATTGAAAGAGATGGAGGCATTGCATTTTTCAGCAAGAGATCTGTTGATACAGGCTCAAAGAAATGGCTGAATGTTGGAATAATGTGGACACTAGGAGTGATTTAAGCTAGATAATTTTCCCTTTGGTTTTTCTACCCTCTGACTACACCAAAGGACTGGTAAGACTGACATAGAATCAGAGAATCATAGAATGGCTTGTGTTGGAAGGGACCTTGAAAATCATCTAGTTCCAACCCCCTGCTGTGGGCAGGGGCACCTTTAACAAGACCAGGTTGCTCAGAGCCCCATCCAACCTGGTCTTGAACTTTCTACAGATGGGGCATCCACAACTTCCCTGGGCAAGCTGTTCCAGTGCCTCACCACCCTCACAGTAAAGAATTTTTTCACAATATCTAATCTAAACCTACTCTCAATTTAAAACCATTCGCTGGTGTCCTGTCACTACATGCTCTTGTGAATAGTCTTGTTCCATCTTTCCTGTAAGTTCTCTTCAGATACTGGAAGGCCACAGTTAGGTTACCCCAAAGCCTCCTCTCTTCCAGGCTAAACAATCCCAATTCTCCCAGCCTTTCCCCACAGGAGAGGTTCTCCAACTCTTTAACCACTGGGGTGGCCTCCCCTGGACTCGCTCCAACAGATTGATGTCCTTCCTGTGATGGGGCCCCAGGGCTGGATGCAGCACTCCAGGTGGGGTCTCACCAGAGTGGAGCAGAGGGGCAGAATCCCCTCCCTTGCCCTGCTGCCACGCTGCTGCTGATGCAGCCCAGGACACAATCGGCTTTCTGGGCTGCGAGCGCACTTTGCCTGCTCATGTCCAGCCTCTCATCCTCCCCAAGTGCTTCTCGGCAGGAAGACAGCCTGTGTTGATACAGGGCCTGTATCCCCAGGCCTGTGTTGATACAGGGAGTTGCTCTGACCCAGGTGCAGCACCTTGCACTTGGTCTTGTTAAACCTCATGACTTTCCCACCAGCCCACTTCTCGAGCTTGCCCAGGTCCCTCTGGATGGCATCCCAACCTGCAGGTGTGTCAACTGCACCACTTGGCTTGGTCATCTGCAAATTTGCTGAGGGTGCACTCAAGCCCTTTGTCTATGTCATTAATGAAGATATTAAATAACACTGGTCCTAATACAGACCCCTGAGGGACACCACTTGTCACTGACGTCCATTGGCACTCTGAGCCATTGACCACTCCCCTCTGGATGTGACTGTCCCACCAATTTCTTTTCTATCTAACATTACACCTATGAAATCTGTCTCTCTCCAATTTAGAAAGACCTTGTGGGGGACCATGTCAAAGACTTTACAGACGTCCAGATAAATTACATCCCCTCCCCTTGTCCACTGGTGTAGTCACTCCATCAAAGAAGGCCACTAGGTTGGTCAGGCAGGACTTGCCCTTGGTGAAGCCGTGCTCCACTAATCACCACCCTGTCCTTCATGTGCCTTAGCACAGCCTCCAGGAGGATCTGTTTCATGACCTTCCCAGGCAGAGGGGAGGCTAAGGTCATCCTTTCTTCCTTGCTTAAAGATGGGTACAATGTTCCCCTTTGTCCAGTCACCTGGGACTTCACCTGACTGCCATAACTTTTGCTTGGCAACTGCACCAGCACATTCCTTCAGGACTTTGGATACATATCTTCAGGTCCCACAGACTTGTGTACATTCAGGTTCCCTAGGTGGTCATGAACCTGGTCTTCGCTTAGACCAGGAGGGGCTTTGTTCTCACAGTCCTCATCCTGTCATCCATTCACTCAGTAGGTGTGGGAAGAGAGGTTGCCACTGAAGACTGAGGAAAAACAGTTAAGTATCTCAGCCTTCTCCTTGTCCATTGTTACCTGTTCACCAGCATTTTTTAACAGAGGGCGGAACACCTTTGACCTTCCTTTTCTGATTAATGTACCTGTAGAAGCTCTTCCTGATATTCTTTGCATCCCTTGCCAGGTTCAGCTCCAGTTTCACCTTGTCCTTCCTCACCCACTCCGTACACAATTGTATGTCTTATCTGTAGTTATTTTACTGCACACTATTTCTTGATTTTGATTTCTGTTAAGACACCATGAGGTTGGCTGTCTTGTCTGCCTAGGTTCTTAGAAACCTTGTTGATGTAGTGCAAAAATCCAAAGTTTGGACCATGTGGGAAGAAAATACATTTTAAACTCTTGTAACTCTCATTGTTTGTCTTGGCCTTTTGTGTGAAAACCATTTCTGCACTGGTCATTATTCTAAAGTACATGCACAGTAATAGTCCTTCCAGCCACACTGATTGATATTCTACTTTCAACATCACGGCATTAATGATGAATCTTTGTCCTTGGGTCTGAGCACACATTAATGACAGTTTGTGGGAACTAGCTCTGGATGGTAGCACACCGCTTTTCCATTTGGTAAATTGATGCAGTTGTCCAAATACTTGGAAATTACTGTGATGGTTTATGGAACCCCATAGCCTTAAACAACATGATATTGTGTCCTTGTACTAGTGCAACTTGGGCAACAACATAAACATGTGCAACAGTGTTCTCACAAAGACCGGGCAGTAAAAACTAGTGGACAAAATGTTTTGCTTCTTGTTCATACAACTAAGAATGGATTTTCCTCTACTTCAGACATACCCATCATGTGTCAACATCCAAGTCTGTGTTGTCTTGTGATGATAAAAGAGAAGGATAGGGAGCAATGCACTTCACATTAACATAAGTAGCATTGACATGAACGTAGTGTTCCCCAAGAAAAGTGGAGAAGATTGTTGATATTTTTGAAACAAGTTCAGAAAATGCTGGACGCATCTCAGGTTTTGGATGCCAGCACTTCAGCATGACTTCATACCTGCTAAAATGCTGGACGCATCTCAGGTTTTGGATGCCAGCACTTCAGCATGACTTCATACCTGCCATTCAAATAAAAGAAGTGTTCAATTATGAAATCGCATAAAAAGAAAAAAACCCCAACCCTCTCTTTCCTCCCACAGTCTCAATTACTGTAATGTCAGAATCAGCAGCATTTGCAGAAGCCTTGGCAAACTATTTACTTACAGTGGATCGGGGCAGTATTCAGGTTGCAGCAGCCTTCTTCCTTGTAATAAGTAAACAGTTATATCAAAAGAATTTACATCAGGATAAGGTGGTGCCCCTCGTGTCATAAGTTCCCATAACAATACACCAAAGGACCACTAAGAAACAAAGAAATAAATAATAAGTTAAAGGGTTGGGGGGCTTTACATTCCAGTTTTAGAAGACAGATTTAAGCATTCAAATGCGTGGATTTTCCCTTTGAAAAGTTGTTTTACTGCATTCAGCTTTCTTTTAAGTGGGCTAATACATGCTGTAGGGACTTGAGGAGCCACTTAAATAAGAGCCAGAGAATTTCAACTAAGTAAATGAAAGAAAATAAAAGCCTATAGGCCTGCTGCTTTGCTGGTGTAAATTGGCAGGCCTCTTTTGAGGTTAATGGAGCTCTGCCAGTTTACATGAGCTGATGATCTGACTAACTCTGTGCAAATACGTGCTGAAGTCAATATACATGATGAAAATTCTATGCATCATAGGCTAATCTGAATCTGGATTAAAAGGAGAGCTAAATAAAAAGCGATCCAGCCAACTGACTTCATCTTAACAATTTTTTCTTCATAAATGGCCAGGTAATACTTGAGATTGTTGTAGGCAGCCAGTATTTATAAAGCAAATAAAGTATTTTTGAGAACATTAAATTTTACAAGTCTCAAAGTTAACCTGTTCTGTCAAGCTTTCCAGAGCCCTCCTGTAGCAGAGTTCAGCTCCAACTTGGCTTCTTGGAATGTCCTTAGTTTCCCTTGGAACAAGGTTAAACTCCTAACTCTCTCTTTAGCAGTAAGAGGTAATCAGGTCAACAACTTGTTGCTTTGTAATTGGGAGAAATACACTTTCTGGATGTAGAAACGGTCTTTTATTCTTACATGAACTAAAGTTACATTCAAATATAAGTTTTGATTTGGAGTTAGTCCATTCATTAAATACCAGAAAGATGCCTGAGGCAATATAAAAGAAATAAATATGGGATACATGTTTGTACATTACCACATCTGACTTTGTTGTGAACTTCTGAGTTTGTAAACTTTCTAAAGCCATCCATTTCACTGGCAGTTTAGCTCCTGTTTTATTGTGCACACTATAGTATTCTTTATCATAGACGTCTCTAGCAAGACCAAAATCAGCAACCTTGACAGTAAATTTTTCATCCAACCTAGAGAAATGACAAAAGATATTATTTGCAACTGAGCAGGCAAGATTGACAAGTGATAGTGGATTATAATGAGTATCTTGCATTTCTGAGACTGTGAGTTTGGAAAGGCAGTACTTTATTCTGGGTCTGTTAACTAATGTAACAGTGAAACAAAAAGTGCAGCAAAGTATATTTGACACCCATTTAATACAGTGAATGAACTCAGGAAATTACTGATATTGTTTTGATAATGCAATTTGAATTACAGTTATTTTAGAAAAATTGCTATGTATAAATAGATTTTTGCTAATAGCCTATACATCCTGATTGAATGCTCCATCATTTCTTCCACAGCTGTTTCTTCTTCTGTATTCTTAATACCTGCTCATTTTTATTTCCAAGTCAAGGCATCACCTTTCCTACTTTCAGTTTTGATAAGGAGGAAACCATCATTATCTCAGTGACTGCCTTTATATAATAATGTAGTCCTGTAACTAAGGAAGGGTTTGGTGTCTGCAGTGGGAGAGAATGATGGCATAACAAAAGTTCTGTTGGGGTTACAGCTTGGCCATACCAGAAGACCTCCCTAGCTTTGCTTCTTCTAAGCTTGGTGTTTGTCCTGATAAGCGGTATAATTGTCAAAAAACAGGTAAGAGTGTTGGTGTTGGCTTGTTCAAGCCTATCCTTCATTGCATGTGCAGACCTAACCACAGCAAGCACTTCCTTTTGGGCTTCTATACAGAATCACACAATCACAGAATGGATGTGGTTGAAAGGGACTCCTGAAGATTATGTAGTTCACCACCACCTCCCCTGCTTAAAGCAGGGTCAGCTACTGCATGTTGCTCAGGGCTGTGACTAGTTGGGTTTTGAATATCTGCAAAGATGAAGACTCCACAACCTGCCTGGCAACCTGTGTTGTCATCCTTATAATAAGAGCATTTTGTCCTGTTTAAATGCAATTTTCTCTATTTAAGTTTGTGCCCGCTGCCTCTTGGCCTATTCCTGGGCTTCACTTAGAAGAATCTGGCTTCATCCTCTTTAATCCATCATATCATCCTCTTTAATCGACCATATCAGGTATTTATACACATGGATAAGATTCCCCTGAACCTTCTCTAGGCTAAATGATCCCGTCTCTTTCGGTGTCTACATGTGGCATTCCCCTGCCTTGAATTTATGAGGTTTTTGCCTGGACAACTCTGGTCTGTTAAAGTCCCTCTGGATTGTTCACAACTGTCTGCTTTATTTACTGATGTTCTAACTAAATCTGATGAAGGGAGTAGGAGGGAACTGCAATGAGTCAACAGGAGACAGCTTATGCCATAGCAGGTTCCTTCACCTCTTCCAGGGTAGTGGAATAGACTTAAGAGTCCCTGGGCACTATATTTGCATGCTGGCTTCCTTTCTGATAGACATCACCACTGTGGGAGGGGGTGTGCTTCTGGGTGCTGGGTTGCACATGGCCTCTGGGGAAAGTGGGTCTTCTCTTGTGGCACCAGCTCTCCAGGCTCTGAAGTGCCAAACTATACAGAAGTACAAAAGCAGTCATTCAGTGGTCATGTGAGACACCCTGAGAGCTGTTCCCTCCTCACCCAAGGAAGAGACAGCAGGCAAAGGGAATGTTCTGTTACCACTATTAGGACTTTGCTTAGTTGAACTAGAACTTTTGTCCAGTAACTCAACTCATTTCTTCTTAGGAAACCTGAAAATCATGTTGCTTGTGGCTTTTCTCATCCCTTAAAAAACCAGCACCTGTAAGAAAACGTTCTTTTTCAGAGCCTGTTCAGCTGCACAGGTGTGCACCCTTTGAAAAAAGAATAAGAAATCTGATGTCACAGGTTAATGATCTTTTTGCAGCCAGAGTTCCAGTTTATGATGTGCTAAAAATAAACTGTAATGTTTAAGGCTGTGCCTCATTAATTCACGGCATCGGTGATAAATCAGCATAATCATATTGGCAACTCCTGTATCAGTTAGTCTTTGTGGGAACTGAACTGTCTGGTTTCCCAGACACTAGTAAGATTCGTTGAATGTTAATTGAGGCAAGGTAAGCTCATACTCATGTAATGAAAGACTACTGTCAAGAGGTCTCACTGGTGTTTCTTTGTGTTCCTGTTTTTCTCACAAATTTCCCCTGTGTTCCTCTCCCTTCTGGTTAGGTGTGGCAGTAGAGACATGCTGCTTCTGAAGAGGTTGGGTGGAAGAACAGCAAGTTGAGGCAATAGCAGTTTAACTTCCCTTAGGAGATACCTTTTAAACTCTAACCAATGATTTTTAGAGGCTACACTTTCACCTCAGCGTTCTTATTTCTCACACTCAAAAAAAGCTTATGTGTAAGAAATGGGCCCTTAGCAAGATGAGTAGCTCATCAGTATGCAAGACAAACATCAGTATAATTGCAGTACAATGAAAAAACCACCATTTTTTGACAAAAAAAAAGCAGAATCCTGGAAACTTTATTTCATCTCACTGTTTTACACAGAAGAGTGTGATAATGTGGCTGAAAGTAGATGTTTTTACTTACATACAGTTTCTTGCTGCCAAATCTCTATGGACAAACTTTTTGCTTGCAAGGTATTTCATTCCTTTTGCAACCTGAAGGCCAAATCCAATTAAATCTTTTACTGTTGGGTTCTGTAAAATACAAACATTTATGATACAATGAATGCAGAAGCTTAAGGATCTTTTAAGACTGCTTTTTGCTGTGACTCTTTAGGTTTTACACACCCTTCCTGCCACCAGAATGAGCAAGACATGTTGGTGCTTGTAGTGAAACTGGTTTAAGTTTAGGTCAGCTTCTTGCCTCCAGTAAGAAAACACACTCTAAGAAAACAAGAGAGCTGACAGTTTCCAGAAGAGTGAAGTTTACAACATAAGCAGCAAAGATAACCTGGGCTGGGAAGTGGAATAGTATGCTGAAACCTCAGCATCACAGCTGATACACAAAATTCACATATGTGACCTTAAGAATAATAGCGTGTAACTCAGTAGGAGGTATTAACTATGAACTTGGAGCTCATCAGCTGGAGGTGATCAAGAAAAGAGAAAGTCCTATTTGGGACAAAATAAGTGCATCACTGTGATGTCATGAAAAAGGCAAATGAGACCTTAGCAGTTACCAGAGGCAGATTTTTGGCAAAGATTGTTAACTCTTTCTTCTGGTCTACATGGTGAGATGATACTGAAAATGTTAAATAGCAAAATACGTACAAACATAAACCTGTAAATCATTTATCTGACCTTATAACTTGTTACGTAAGAGTAAGGATCCCACAGATTTTTGTGTTGTTGACATTGCTCCTTATAATTTTCTTCTGTGGAACAATCTCATTCAACTGTGGTCATTAGTCTATTTATTTCAGGAAGGACCATGGCACTACTCACAGACAAGGGCCCTGGTTCTTGTAGAATGGAAGAAGCTCAAAAGGGAAGAGGTCCCTACCTCAGAAAGCTGAACTCCTCCAAAAATTTGTCAAAATGCATTTTTAAAAATTGTACGGGCTATTGTTGCTTGCCATAAAAGCACGGACAAAATTCTATTGGCTCAGAAGTCACTTTATGTTGTCCGAGCACTGTGAAATAGGTGAAATACTACAGTGTAGAGTGGGCTTACACTGCCTGAGGTTAGACCTGTCATCTCATACTTGAGAGAAAGCAGTGAGGCACATTTGAGGAATCTGCAGTCTTTCAATGGAAATGGGGAAGATCTCTGGTAAGAGAGTACTCATAGTTTGTATAACAGTTCCTGGTATTCTTTCTTAAGATAAGAAGAAAAAATATTGATAATAAAGGGACTGTGACACTAGCTGGATACGGAGATCCCTTACCTAGGAGTTGGTTGGAGGAGCAGATGGTGATGACTGGCACAGCTGTGCTGAAATCAACAGAGATGTGCCAGTTTAAACCAGCAGATGACTGGGCCCTTGACTTAGATCACATAAACACATTTGTTTATAAAGTGGCTTATGGATGGGAAATGAGAAATACTTATTGCTGATAATTTCTGGGAAACATTCTAGAGAGAAATTTGAGGGGGAAGGGAAGGAGTGGCAGTGCTGTGGCTGGGCACAATGCCAGACTAAGCAAGTGCTAAAGGTTAAGGTGTAGCAGAAGCCAGTTGCAGACCTTATGTAATTATGAGAGCTTATAAAGTGTGGTGTTGGAGCAGGGCGTGGCCATACTTGCATTCCCATTTATACCTCACCATTTACTTACGTGAGTCTCATTCCTAATGAAGTTTCGAAGATCTCCATGTTTCATGTATGGAAGAACAACTAATGGGGATCCTTCGTTGGGCAAGCAGATTCCCAGGAGCGACAAAACATTGGGATGAGTGAAATCTTTCATGATTATTCCTTCTTTCAGAAACTGAGCTACTTCTTCCAGATCTGTAATCCCTGAGAAATCCAGTAATAAAATGAGTTAATTAAAAGAAACAGAAACAAACTAGAGTTCATTTCTGTACAGCATGTCATTGCACAACAAAGTAATAATGAGAGACTACAAATGTGCTCCCCACCTCCCACAGTACAACCAGGTTATGTGCACTGGTTTTCCTACAATGACCACATACAGGCTGTTGGTGATATTAATTCCATTTCTCTTTTTCTTATTATGAATTATTTAAAACTGAATGTCAACACTTGAGTAAAGCCCTTAATAAATGTTGTTACTGTCTCTTCCTGTTTATCCAGCAGCATTTCCCACTCTTTAGCAATTAAACTTCCAAACCCAAATCTTCAGTACTCAGTAGAACAAAAAATGACACTACCATTCCTTTATTTTCCAGTGTTCTTTTCTTTGTAGAGGAAATATATGGACAATTTCATTTGATGTAAAAATATATGCCAATGCGTTGTGGTAATCTGAAGTAACTGGAATTGCTCCAAAGATAAATCTGATTCAGCTGCAACTAGGAATCTTTATTTGTGAATGAATACTTCACTGTAATTTATCAGTTCACTCCCCTTATCTCTGGTATTAATAGTAATGTCTCACTATTAAACATGTAACTCACTATTCAGTGACTTCACAGCACAATGAATTTTCCTGCTATCGTTATCCAGCAATGTCCCATGGTACACACAGCCAAAATGTCCTGTGCAAAAAAATGAGCAATATTAGCTTTAAGAAGTAAAATTAGCTTTCTGGTATTCTCCACTGGGTAGCAATTACACTGTAAGAAAGTGATCACACTACATTTCTGTCCAGTTCCCAACTCTTGTAATGTATACTTCCGAACTAACACATAAAACCATTATATAAAACCACCATTACATGAAACCACCATTACATAAAATGAAAACTCTATTCGCAGCATAATTGGTATTTCTTGACCTAAATGGGGAGTGTAAATAATGACAAGGCTGGCGCCACAATATTTCATGTTCTTGTACTGATTTGCACACAAAAACCATGTCAGTGCATTCCCACCATAACCTCCTGTGACACAGGTGTCAAAGGAGGGCACCAGGAAAGCACAGGGAGCAGTTAGCAGCCGACATGACCACTGGATTGGTGCTTCCTAGTGATCTGTAAGCCAATGCTAAGTGGCCCATTGGACTGTACAAACTTGATGCATCTTCAGTGGAAAGGAGAGTCACTCTGGGCTTACAGTCTCTAAGGTCTTGCTATTCCATGGAAAATGTTGAGTGTTAAAATTGATGTGTTGGCCATGGGTTTTTTGGGAGTTGCTCTACTGATCACAGACTGATGACACCACTTGGCAGTTTTTTTCTATGGCCTAGTTCCAAGTATAAAATGCCACTAAAAGATGATGAACAAAATTTGCTTTCTTTCTTATGGTCTAAGCACATAAATGAACTGCCAGGGACACAGAAATCCTTTCTGTCCTGTGCTTTTCTGCCAAGCAAATGGCATAGTCTACTACTATGAGAATTCAGGTTGACCTTTTTGGGAAAGAGTTAAGTTTGAGCTCCAGGCTCATGCATTACTTTATGCAGATCAAATGATGTATATGCAATTGTGGCTTTCCTCACAAATGTACTTTTACTGGACACTTTAAAAATACTAATACTTGCAGTTAGAAAGCAAAATAGGGTTTTTTTTTTTAACTGTGAGTTCTACAGAGAACAAGACTATCTGATTAATTCTACTAAATTCCACTCATAAGCTCTGGTCAGAGCTCAGTTGGCCTTGCTTTTGGCTTGAGGTAAAATTAATCCAAAGTTTATTTTATAAAAGCAACTAAAATCTCATCAGACCTCAGATTGCTTGGAGTTTGGGCACTACTCCTAAAGTTTGGATTGGGTGTGTCTAAAATATTTTTGGGTTTGGCCCACTTCTAGTTATAAAGGAGAAAATTTAAAATAGTTAATTATACTGGTGTCATTCCAGATATTTTTCAACATTTAAAAAATGGGAAATTACTTGGAGTTTTCCAAAACAAGAAAGAAAAGAAAAAGGCCCACCCTTGCTTTGGGGATGATGAAGTGTAATACATAGAAGGGAAACACACTGACTGTTTGTTTGATTTATGGCTCTTTTCCTTCAGAAGAGACATTAAGAATAAAATTTATAGCTAATTTTTTATCAGTGTTCTGGTACTCAACAAGAGACCTGTCATACACGATCTGCAGAAATACTGAAAATCCAGTTTGTACTTTGGTTACTAATAGGTACTCCATCATATGTTTAAAAAATGTCCCTAACAGAAATACTGACTTGGGCTATGAAAGGTGAAGAGAACTTGCTTACAAAGATGTAGAGGAAGAGGAGTGATGAGAGAAATTTAGAAAAATAGGAGCCTTGCTAAAACAGGGACAAAACTAAGAGGAAATGAATCAGGAGCTACACATTACTGTAGCATGGAGAGCATTTGCTGAAAGGAAGCAAACAGCAAATTCCTCAGAGGTGGGGGAAACTTGTAGAAGGAAAAGGGGTGTGGGAGTTTCACCTGGCCTATGGAGACTTACTGAATGCATTAGTGAGTGCAGGAGTTTCCTGAGTCATGTAGCATTCCTGACAGATCATAGGCGCCAAGTTTAAGGTCACTTGTGTTCCTGCCTCAGCATTCCCTACCATTTTTGTGTGTGCCTTTGGCTTCATGTAATATCCTGTGGCACAGCCACTCCTGCGCCACAGCCTTGTGGAGCAGAAGTCCTGGCCAAGCTTTTGTAGCCTGGAAAAGGGTGAGAGTGAGGCAGCTGATGGGGCACCAGCAAGTCTCTGAGTTCAAAGGAGCACCATTAGTTGGCAGGCTCCATCCTCCTGATGGTGTCTTCTCCAACAGATCAAATGCACAGTCCTTCATCTGACTTCAAAGGAGACCTCTATTGTTCCCCCCTTGATCTAGTGCATGGGATGAAGTGCTATAAGAGGTAAAAAGCTTGAAAAAGTCTCTGTGTAGACACCTTATTCAGAATGATTTATAATGAATGGGTGTGCAAAAAGAAGAGCAGTTTGCAAGGTAAGAGTAGCAGTACCCACCTCTTCCTATTACTTCACTGAAGTGCACAATCAGACTGTCAGCACCAATAACCACATGCTGCACTTCTTTGACCAGGTCAGGATTTAAGGCACTGATGTCGATGTGGACATTAGTTTGGAGAAGTGGACTGGCTAAATCTGAGTCTCCACTAGACAGAATTGGGGAGAGGTCAGAGTGAGGATACTGGGCAGGTCTGCACGATCCATTCTGAGACATGCTTGGAAACTGATCTGCAAGATGAATAGAAATTGTCATAATCCTTTCAAGCTTCTTCTTGAAAAATGAAGAGTTTTATTGCATTGGTAAGCAAGGTTTGATTTTATCAGTTTGGAAGTGGCTTGGCTTTGTGGAAGTTTTGGTCACAAAGGGAAAATGAAAATATGCATTGGTAATCTGCCAAACTCCAGGAAAACCATGTCACTAGAAACTTATGCTTATCTCAGCTCTACTTTTATGAAAGTAGATGGCAAAATTTCCACTTTTCTGAGGGGCTGGAAAGAAGCCTTGCCACTTCTTGACAAATAGAGGTTATAGCATTTCTAATAATTGGGAGTAACAAGAGTAAAATAGAAAAATGACAGCAACATGGGGAGTGGAGATAGTGAACAATTAAAACCATTAAACCTTTTATTATTGTCATGTTCTAATTTTGTAGAGAACTTTACATTTCATGAAGGTTTCCAAACTGCTGGTGACTAGCTATATTTATCCAATGGTAAATATTCAACCAGGGAAATGCCTGGAGGTGATTCATTTCCTGTAGCTGCTGAAGATAATACAGTTGGTGCTACTCATGAAAATAACATGAGCCATCTGATATAGCAGAAATGAAAATATTTCAGTTAATCCAGGAGTATTTGCTTGAGAATCTTTTTTAATCAACAGCATGTTGATCAGGTATTTCAAATTGTTTTTGTTTAAAACTTCTTTCCTAGTATTTTGTGCAACTAAATGAAAAAGCTATGTTAATTTACACCAATATCAGTCTGGGATAATTTCAGTGGAGTCAATGAGAAGAATTTAGTCCAGGGTCAAAAACAAAAAAAAGAGGAATAAATTTAACAACAGAAATGATCAGGTATTTTATCACAAGTAAAAGATGTTGTACAGACATGCTTTATATATTTCTGTATAAAAATTGTGAAATTTTTATATCGTGCTTCTATCACTTTGGGTGCTGAGAAAAACTCTGTGCTATTTTATCTCGGAGCAAAAGTACCAACTACTACATTTACAAATGAGTTTATTTGTCTCTAAGGGCAAATATCTGTTTAATAATCACAGTGTAATAATCTAGCCATGGCTGCAAAATAATTTTCACAACTGCTAAATGTAAATCTGCACGTTTTCTAATGTTTCTTTTATTTTATTCTTTGATAGTATTGACATAAACATTGCTACAGGAACGTTAGGTGAACACATCTCCTTCTTGGATGCACTTCCCACTGTGCTTTGCCAGTACACAGTGGCCTCAGGACCACTGTGGATTTACCTTCCACCAAGGATCTTTGCACAGTTTTGTCTCATGTACCACTTTCCCTGCTAACCAGTGGCATGGGCTTTCCTTTCCCTTTGGGAATTTTTCAATCAAGGAACTTTCTGTATGAGGGGGTGGGAGCAATTAAAGAATGATATGGAAAGCTGGGAACAGGCCTGTCTCTCAAATAGCTCTGTGACTGGGGCTTGCAAAGGTGGAATAAGGATTTGGAGTGGTTTCTATTGCATTGTATACAGCAGCACCTGAAATAATACAAGACTATGTCTATACCCAGCCTAAAAAATATCTGTGATATCTCACATACCATAATGGGGTAACTCCTAATAATTAAAGGCTTTTTAATGGTAACCACAGAATATGATCTCCACATGTCTTAAAGGAGGGGTTCAGCCTAACATGGTATGATGAGTGTAGCAGACTGCTTTTCTGAAGAATACTCACTTTAAAATCATGTTAAACTGCGCTGAAAATGTATTCAGCATAGGATCATTCTTCCCTGAGAGTGGTGTAATGGCACACATGGACCTCCATTCAATTTGTCACAGTCTTCATATCCTTTTAGCTTAATTTTTAAAATTAACATTTATGCATTATCCAATGTCCCATTTTACAGGAGGGGCATTAACAGACAAAATAATATCTGTTTACAAAACTCCATGTCCCATGTTGGGCCAACAGAACTGCTTTACAATAACTCTAGGAAGTCACTGAGGCACACTAAACCACTTGGTGCTATCCTTAAAATCATTTTTTTGTGCACGGTGTGATGGACCTCATGACAACACAGAATCACTATATACACTAGTTCCTAATAAATTATGGAGCATACTTACAGAGAGTTTTTACTAAAAGTATTTAATATATATCTCCAAGTACAAGTAAAAATCCTTTGCACCTTAATCTTGGGAAGCACCTGAGAAGCTCAGTTAAGATAGCAAGCCTGTGAACACATGAGAGTCCCAAAAATGCAGACACAGACAAACTAGATGAGAAATTGAAATTAAGATACTGATCAAAATAGCTATCATCTGAAGACATATGAAAATCAAGATGTATAAAATACCGTCTGTACAGATTCCTAGTAGATGTGTACCTTCTAGAAAAGTTGATCTGTAGTCTACAGATTCGCTTGAAACCATTTCTGTTGTTGGACTTACACTCCTTGCGCTCACCAGCCTGTCCAGGTGAGGAGTGTGCACCCTGCCGTCATAACGCACTAGGTCGCTTCCCAGATCTGAAGGGAGAGGAGAAAGCAGTGTTAGAAAACCCTCATGTTTTCGGTATACCAATATTCATTTAGCTATGTATTTACATTTAGGTGTTATGCTCTGCTGAGAAGAGGGTCAGGTTGTTCCTGTGGCAGACGTGCAGGAACTGAACATGAGCTATTTGTACAATGCAAGATTTGCTGCAACTTGTGTTGAAGACTCCCTCTTGGCCGTACTGGAAGATCAAAGACAGCTTTGAAGACTCTAGGGCCAGCTTCATGGTCTGACTATGATACTACATCAGGACAAAACTCAGTTATATACTAACTCCCCTCCTCTCCCACCTTACATAGTGTGGCAGCTCCCACGAAGGAAACCCAGACGTAGGGGCCAGAGAGGAACCAGAGTCTGACCAAGTTCCTGATTTGGGTGAACAAGAGACCAGGACACTGCGGTGCTCTGTGTCTTGCACAACTCAGGCACAGCCTGGAGGAATGCAAGGCCCTGGATGAAGCTAAAGTCCTCCTGATTTCATGCATGTCATTTACTCATCCCCTCTTCCAAAGCTGATTGGAGAACAGAAGTTACAAAGTTTTCCTAAGAGCTCAGAGTTCCTCCGAAATCCTTCTTCTTAAGGCATAATGTGGCCCTTCACCCACCTCAGGCTCTTGCCAAGCACTGAAACACAACTAAGCATTAGGACTTGATTGTGAAACCTCTGCTCCCAGGTTACAACAGGGCAGTGCATGGCAGTTAAGCAAAGCATAAAATTTGTCAGTTTTTAAAATTTAAGATATAATCATGGAATTATTTGATGAGATTGACTATGATGGACCTTTAATTTGTTTCTTCTTCCTTCTCCAGAAGAAAAACATCAAAAAGATAAAAATTAAGATTGATGTTGAAAGAACTCCAGCAATTAGTCCCGTGAAATTCTGATCTTGCCGGATCAGCACTTTTCCTATTACTGTTGACAAAACTTCTTGCTTCCACTGAAAAAACAAAGAAAAAACATAGTGCGATGATTTCCAAAGACAAGTAACAACTAGATTATTAGTACTAAAGTATTAGCTGATATGTCTATATGTATTAAGTCTTGATTTTGTGGTGCTTGTACTCCAGTAAGACACTGGGAGTGGAAAAATTTTTATATTGGTGTACACGAATGCAGAGCTACGTGTTTGTGACTTATTTCTCACCTTCAAGAGCTCTGGTAGTGACACAACTCTGTATTTGTTACACCACATACACTGCATGCACTCACACGTACTCTGGATAATAGTGTCCCACTGTTACTTGATGTTAATTCAAAATGTTAAATTCATACTTTTACTCAAATTGTGCACAGAATGGGCCTATGGATATATGGGATGAGATGTACATTGAAAAAAGTAGCCCAATGTCTCTAATATGTGTCCTTCTGGCATAAAAATGCTGTAGCATCAAACTCACTCTCTTGTTGACAGCATGCTTGCATTTTAGTTCCCAAGGTCATGTGAGCCTGTCCCTTGCCAGCTTCTAGCTTGTTGACAGTTTAAAGAAACAAAGCAAAACAAAAAAACCAACCCCAAAAATCAACAGCCAAACACCAAGCAGCTAACAGGGAAAAACTGTTTTAGGTCACACAGCACTAGCTCAGTCAGTTGGAATGCATTTGGCCATCTTTTCTCTTCCTCCTGTGGAATTCATCCCTCTGGGTACTGTAATGATGGATTTGCCCGTCAAAAGAGCAAATTTTCTTCTTCGCTGGGCAGACTACAATTTCTGAGTCTCCTTGCCAGTAAACAAGCAGAAACCTTATTTAACCCCTTTATGTTTTGTTCTTTTCTATGCATACCATACCACATATGCATAAACATACCACACATATCTGCTTCTTAGAGGTTAAGAAAATATCACATAGTAGAACTCATTGAATGTAGTGTCAGCCCCGGTTGCATGTGTAAAAATATGACATATTAACTGATTTCAACCTGTGCACAAGTATTATATGAAACTACGCACTTAGAGGTCTGGGAAACATACACCAAAAGGAGAGCTGCATTTAATATTATAGCTTCCCTGGTGTATCCAAAGAATTTAATAATTAAAAAATAAATATTAAAATAAATTATATTTACTGTATTAATAAATCAAATTAGTTATTACTATTTACTTAGATTGAAGTAGCACATAGGAATATCATTCACAGCCTAGGATCCTGTTGAGACAACTGCCATAAAGACATAGAAAAAATACATATCCCTCCTTCAAAGAGCTTACATAGATTTTGATCCTAATCCCACTTACATGATAGGCAAAATCTCCACAGTTTTCAGTGAATCAGAGTCCAGTTTCACAGTTTAAAGGTAATCCCATTCCAATGTGATTTTCCTTTTTTCATGTATTTAAAAAATCTACTGAAAAGATTTGTGCCTTATTCTATGAATCAGTATGTCTACAACTTAAATTTGCAGTAGCACACTGAATGACTCTAGTGAGATCACCTTTAGAACAACTGTCATCTCAAATATTTGTCCTAAGTGTCTTCTTCTTACAAAAAGAATTGAAATGAAATTATAAAATGCAGACCAAAAAAAAAAATTTTCAGGAAGGATCTGGTCCTCTTGACTGCAATAGAATTTCTTGTTGAGAAAAGGGCTTGTGAGTTGCAAACTAAACCTACTCCATTATAGCTTCTCATTCTTCCCCATATGTTTCCTCTTGTGTTTGAATTAATAACTATAATTTTATTTCTGTGCTTACTTTCTGTCTAAGTTTCCAGAAAGTCTCTGTACAAACAGGTAATAATGATGATAATATTTATTTTAAAGTAGTTGATATTTTTTGAATTTCTGTCCCAAACAAACAGGGATAGAAATATCTCTGTAAGCACAAGCTTAGGCTTAAATTTTATTTAGGCTTAAAGTTTATTGGTTCAATAGTGACACTGTGAATGATAATAAAAATGGCATTAATATCTCATGTGTGGTGTAGTTGCCTCACCTCTATATTTAGCTCGCTGTTGGATTTCAGGAGATCGCTGGGAACTGTACACAGAATTGATTCTGACTGCAGGAGGAGGTTTTCACAGCTTTTATTTCCAACTTTTAGCACCTCTCCTTTAACAGCTTCTGAATCAATATAATTTCCCTTGGAAAAAAAAAATCAATTTCATATTACATAACCATCTCATAAAAGTTAAGTACTTACAAGCTTGGAAAATGTTTTTAATGGAAAATAAATTGTGAAATAAAAGACTAAAGTGAATTTACAATGTCTGGTCAACATGCATGTATAAGGTTTTTCATGTAAATAGGACTTTGACAGACAGGCTAGAGCGGAATGATAAAGTTTACAGATAAAATCTGCTGTCACTAATACTCATACAGCCCATAGAGACTTCTAAAAACGTAAATGTCTGAGTGATTAATGCTGTTGGCCCTGTTTAGATTTTTGCATAATTTGTGCAAGAAAGGATGCCTTATGTAACGCTGTTGTTTACACAAAACTGGCATTTTATTATCCACAAGCTAAAGGCATCTCAAACATTTTGTTTTGCAAGTGGTTATGGTAGCAGAAGTGAAGCTTTCAAAAAGAAGTAATTAATTATAATAATACACAAATCTGTTAAAATCATGTTCCACAGATGAAAAAGGAAAAAACCCTGGTAAAGATGAGAGCATGAAAAGTGCTCTCCTTACTCAGAAAACCTGCTCTCTCATCCCAGACTTCAATGAAAAATTATTCCTTCTGGTATTGTGATAGTAGCATCCAAAGGCCAAGTTTAGGAATTCCTGTGCTCAGGAGTGCATCTATACTTAAGAAGCTGCCCTACCCCATACACAGCCCAGCTCAAGATGAAAGAAGAGGCAGATTAAGTGGGATTAGGAGGGGAGAAGGGAGTATGAGACCTATACAGGCTCTTTATGTGGGCTAGATCTGGGAGTTTTTCATGAGAAGGGAGGAAGGCATCGCAGCTGACACAGCTATGAGGCCTTGTATATTGGAGAGGAAATAAGAATCCCATTCTGAGGGCAAAAAATAATCTTACTTTGGCATATGTTTTAGATCTGCTGCAGAAGGAGACTGAACCCTGGGAAAATTGTAATAAATGTATAGGAGAGCCAGAGTAATGTCCTATTTTGATCGCAAAGCCACACTCCAGGTAAATACTTTTTAATTGCTGGCCATAAAAGTCCATCTTCACTATATCTTCTGTCTAATTGGAGCCATTCTGTTTGGTGCTAAGAAAATATTCCTGGGCCAGGGAGTATGTGAGTCACTGCTTATTGCTTATTAGTATGATTGTGAGCCATTCATGTTCAAATCTTGCCTTTGAATGATGTACCTCAGAAAACCTGAATTTAAGTTTTCCATCTTCAGGGTAAATATATTATCCTGGAGAGTGTGGTTGAGTGGCCTCTTCTTCTACACCAAAGCCTAGAATTTTTTCTCTACCAAAACTGATACCCAAATGGAAAAAAAATCATACTGATATTTCCTAAGGTGGTCCTTAGCCAGTTATAAAGATGGTTTACTAACTACTACTACCATTACATTACCATTAATATATTATAATTTCAAATATATTCACTATGATATCTCAATATATTAAGCACTTCAAAATTCTTTCACCAATGGTCTTGCTCTTCTCAGGACAACAGAATTTGCCTACGATTTTAAGAAAAGGAGGAAACACTCCTGTGAGAACTGGGAAACAATATTTCCTCTTTTAAAATGTGCATTACTCCCTTCTTGGTGAGTAATGCCCTTGAACACAAGCTGGAGAAGTTAATTACTGTACTGGGTAGCTGTTGCAACCCAATCTGATAGCACAACCACCTCACACTTTAGAGACATGGGAATAACTTGGGTAAAAGTCTAAAAGCAGCAGAAGAACCGCAAACCAAGGTGTGGAAGTTCTGAGACTGGTGCCAGAAGAATTTTTGTGGTTAAGCAGAGCGAGGAGGTTGACTTGGGAAGAATGAGGAATTACTGCAGCTGCAAAGGTTCCTCTTCAGCTTGCTCGAAAACACATAGTTTGCATATTATTCACTTTTGGACCAGTTATTGAGAGTAACATAATTTCCTATGTGATGTGGAAGAAGATTGACAATAGAGTCACCTATAAATAGGCAAGAAGATTGCCTTAAGAGTGTCTCATAAAGAATGTGTTGCACTGGCTTAGGAATACAGTAGGCAATTTAGTAAGTCTTGCCCTACTCTGAGTTTTAAGACAGTAGTGTCAGAGCACAGCCAAGATCTCAGATGTGTTGTGTAGCATGCCAATTTTTACACATTGAAGACAATTGTGCTATGTATTTCTCTAGTGGAAGATTTATATTTATAGATACACTTTAGTTACTGGTGGTCCATACCTAGGCCTCCTCTGGAATAATGCACAGAGTCCCTGCACCAGCTTAGTGCACAATCACAACCTCAGAACAGGCCAGGCCTCTGTGCTGACTGAGGAAAGATGCTTTTAATTTCTTATTTATTTGTTGGTTAGTTTGTTTTTTTTTCACAGCTGAGATGCACTGGGCTATCAGCAGCCCATCTTGCAGGTCTGGATCAGTGACTTCTGCAGGAGGCAGCAAGTGGACCCTGTCTTCTTCAGCAGACTCAGCAGTGACCAGAATTTCTCCTGCCCTGACAGCTTTCCATGTTGGCAGGAGATGGGAGCACTTCTGGAGTTGTCTCTTCATGGTGTTGAAGCAGAGAAGTGTCTCAAGCCTCTCTGTCATGACACCTCTGACTGGGGCATGGTGGGCACCAAGAGACTTCAAAGAGCCACGTACTTGGCAGAGGAAGAGAGTGATGATGTGGGATGTTGAGAGGCTGGCACTGAAGTCAAGGAGGACTGGCATTTGTGGCACACAGTGCCCTGACTGTGTTTTAAATAGAAAACCTAATGTTTTCTTGTATGTAACATTTTCTTACAAAAACATCTTGTGGTCATCAGGGGAAACCAAACAGAACATTTCAATCGGTACCCACTGTCATTTGATGAAAGCCAAATATGTCACACTAGATTAGTTAGATTGAAAAACTTGTGATAAAAGCTCCCTCCGCCCCTCTGAAACTAATTAAGAAAGAGATAAAAGAATTTTGGTTTGGTAGAACAGACTGTTCACTGAAGCAAGCTGCCATTTAATTTCATGCTGAGCTTGCTTAATTACTGCACAAAATATGATCATGAGGCATGTAAACTTGTGTGTGTGTGTATTTTTGAATGTGGGTATGGGGTGAGGGAAAAGTGTTGCCAATATGGCTTGTAATGCTCTTTTGGCTCCTGACTATAATTTATGAAAGTTGCCTCACTGTTTTGATAGAAGCACCCCACTATAACTAATTCTATTTAGGGGAAGATGTTAAATTGGTGCCTGTTCCTGCTTTTTTCTAGGAGAGACCAGCTTTCACTAATGCTATTCTCCAGCTGGTTGTCAGGAAACAACCAGGACATTAGGCTTAGGGAGACATCTGCCTTGAGTGCCATGACTACAGTTGTCACTAGTTGTCAGGAGGACAATCCTCAGTCAGTCTTTCTTATCTAAATGGCTTTTTCCCAGCAATAAACAGCACCAGAGAGTTCTCCAGGGAGAATAAAAGAGTGGAAAAAGAAAAGAGTTTAAAAAACCGACTAATTTCTGACCCTCAGTCTCTGAAGATTATGGAGAAGTCCACATGGAAGCATTTCCAGGCAGAGGAAGAACAAGAACATGATTGGGAACAGCCAACACAGGTTTCCCAAGAGTGGATTTTGCCTGACCAACCTTCTATGTGGAGATGACTGGCTCTGTAGATGAGAGCACTGGACAAGTGAACTTTGGTTTCAGCAAGTTTTGCAATGCAATCTCTTCTAGCAATGGAAAAAAAATAGAATGGTATGGACTGGATGGTCTATAACATGAGTGAAAAACTAATTGGATACAGATCAAATCCTGGAAGTCTATCAAGTGGCATTTGCCAGTGGCTGATATTGAGACCAGTTCTGCTTAAAAGCTTTATTGACAGCCTGGACAAACAGATAGGATGCACTGTCTTTGAGCTTTCAGATGACATCAAATTTAGGAAAATTACTGATATAGTGGACCATAACGTAAAATGAGGTAGCAGTATGCCACTGTAGTGATGAAGGCTCAGCACACATTTTAGTAGCAGCAAAGACAGAGATTGAAGGTGATTGTTCTGCTCTGGTCAGCACTTGTGAAGCCACACCTTGAGAATTGTCTCAAGTTTTGGACTCCACAGAAAAATTGAGATACTGACAAACTGGATGAAATACAGCAGAGGGCCACTGGGCTAGGAGGGAGCTCAAGCACAGGACACCCTATGCAAGGCTAGTGAAGCTGGGTTTTTAAAAGCTGTAGAATCTCCATTCTCGGAGATTTTCAAAACTCAATTACACTAAGCCATAGGCAACCTGACCTAATTTTTGACTTAGCCCTGTTTTGAGCAATGGGGTTAGACTATGAAGACCTCCAGAGGTTCTTTCCAGTCTATGTTATTCTGTGATTCTTCCCAAATTAGTTCTCTTTCCAACTAGTTGATATGCATGACCTGGAAAATGCTGGAAAACACTGCTGTCATTGCACAGAGGCACTGAGCCATGCAGCAGCTATATATTCCCAGATCTCCGTTGACCCGCACACCAGAACTCTTTCTAGCATTTCTCTATAACAGAATGAGAGAATTGGTCTGCATTGAGGAAGGAGTGAATGTATGGCCAAGAGCTCCAAGTAGAAAAAGGAATGTAAAAAAAATCAGACCAATTTTTCTTTGGTATTTGCCCAAAACACTTTGCAGAGATGGATTAATATTCAGTTTGACTGGAAGTCAGCATGGCTGGCAGGAGCTCTGTAGTAACCCTTCTGATGTCTGGTAGCTCAGGAGCTGGCCCACTAGACCATCTTAGAATCAAAGACCTCAGTGATTCAAGATTTCTTCATTGTGATAGAGGAGAAGCTTTGACTTACAGAGCTGTGCAACAGTGACACAAAGAGATAACCCAAGCATTAAGACTTACTGTCTTCCATAAAGCATTTTAATCAATTATATTTTATATAATTATATAGATTTATATATAGATATCTATATAAATTACGTGTACATAGCAATAAATTTTCATAAGCATTCATTGTAAACTAGAAACTCTCATATTTATACCTTTTCTATCTGATACTCTAACTCAGAAAAAAACTGTATTTCAAGAAATTGAACTCTAGCAAAATGGATTTAACTTTCTCCGCAGCACTGTAGTAGAGAGAGACATGTGCCTGTGAGGGTCCCAGATTCTTAAGAGATGTTTCTCAGTGCTATGTAGGCTATTCTAAATGCTCTTTGAGGAGGCATTCAGCATCAACTTTGCATTTTTCATGGATCCATAAATATCTAGGCTACAGCAATGACTGATCCTCATGAGTGACTTTGTGCACAGGCTGGAGTTTCCCTCAGCTCAAGAGAACCAAAGAAGCCAGGCCACATATTTTGTGAGGAAGGACACAAACCCATGAGACAGTAAGAGCCAGGGCTCGTGCGCAGACCGCATACTTCAGGTTCTGGGCTGCTGGCCATGTTTAATCCTGAACTCGTGATGCAGCTTATTGCAATCAGAAGCTGATGCTGGATGATCCTCCCATAAGGACAAGGAAAGCCCCTCTCCCAACATAACTGATGCCAACAACCACCCTGATACATATATCTTTGTTTTCAGCTCTGCATCTTTTAAGTTGTGACAACTGGGCTCGGGTGAACGCAGTACTGCTCTCTGTGCCCTCGCTTCCTTGGGTGTCCTTTATTTCATCAAAACGTCTGTTCCACACTGTGCTGCTGATGTGCACTTGAAAATAATTGAAAAACTTATTTCAGCATTTCTTACCTTAATTTCCAGAACATTTTGGTTGCCTCTTGAGATGAACACTGGCTTTTCAAAATGCTTAAATACAGGATTATTTACGTAATCAAAATCAAAGTACAGGGAGCTGACACCATCAAAAATAAAGAACACTTTGGTTACAAAGGGTGGTTGGAGATTGAAAGCTTTCAGTGAAGGTGTTGTACAGCAGATTATCTCTGAGCTAGAGCGATGGATACATGCCTGTAAGAAAAAAAAAGAGGTAATTGCAGTCTGTACATGCATAAGAAGTCACTGATTAATGCAACTTTCTTTAACAATACATATATATTGAAAAAATAAACACCAAAAGGTCTTGTTCTTCTTTAAGCAAAGCACAATCCTGACCAGTGCTACACAGCATTTATGTAGAGCTGGAGACAAGTATAAAAACTTCATGTCAATGGTGTTTGCACTCTTGTTGAGGAAATGTTCAAGTAAACAAGCTTCCTGGCCTGATTGTTCACAGCACTTTTAAAGTAAATATTTTGCAGATAATTAATGGAAAGTGATTTCCAAAGCCAAGGACCATCAGGAGGCTAGGCTGATGTACTGAGCAGCCATAGTTCAGCTTACCCAGTCTGTCACAGTGACTGCCACATGGATTTCTCTTCCTTTTTCATGATCAAAGCAGTAGTAAGGGACCAGAGGACAAGGTAAAAGCCAACAAATATAACTGTAACAGGGGAAAACAGAAGTAAAGCACTGTTTACCCACAGAGTAGCTAAGTTGTTATGTTTCCAGAAAGTGCTTTAGAGCCAAAGTCACTGTGGATTCTGGGCCACGAAAGCTCAGCAAAACTTCTTTCTAAATATGTATATGTAAGGCCCCAGATATGTGGCACTTGGTGCTTAGGTACACAGCGTCATGCAAGTTCCTGCTGCGAGTGTTGGATGTGGGACATGCTTTGCGCTGTATCTTGGACCAGTAGGGATGAGATGTTTGCCCCTCACTGCAGTGCAGGAGCTGCCTGACAACAGCCATGAAGCCACACTTGCCCCTCACTGTGCCACTATCCTTCATGAGGGCCTGCTCTGGGGGAAAGTTGCTGTGGCACCCCATGATCAGAAGACCTTCCAGAGGATGCTTTGTGCCGTGAGGATGTGATCCAGTACAAAATGCAGGACTCATCTAAACTGCAGTAGACAGAGGGACAACAGCTCACCTGGAGTGGGTTTCATCTGATGCACTTTAGACAACAGCTTTAATTAGATTAACAGTGCTCTGGAAGGGTTAATGCTCTCTGGACTGTGAAGGCTTCTACAGGACTACTTTGCCTATAATGTCAACAGCAGTTCTACAAGCTTCAGTGGGAGGCACGGTGGGTGCTGGGCTGCATCAAACAAAGTGCAGAGTGGCTTGTTTGTGATTGTATTGTGTACTCCCTTCTCTGTGCCTGCCTTTCATGCTGCCTACCAAGGATATGTTTGAAGGACTTCTGGCACAAACAGAGTTGCTTCAGCTCCACAGTAGTATTTCTCTTCCAACTGTACAAACCTTCTGTAAGTAGTCCACTGTGCACTGTGCCCTGAAAGCAGATTAAACTTTTTCTTTTTAAAAAAAATATAAATAGCATGTTTGACATATGTCCCAGTAAGAATGGGGCTAGTCATCACAAATCTTACATTTGTTTTACAAGAAGTTTCCTTGTAATGTCAACAACACTGTTGAATACCTTTGTGTATCCAGAGAAGGCCAAAATATATATTTTCTCTTTTGTTTTTCAAATTAAATTGATTCTCATTATAAAATACTGCCTGAAGAAGCTGTGAAATTAGTTTAAATTAATGCAATGTAATTTTGCTGTTTTAAATCAGTGACATAACCACTCAGGCTGTATCAGCTTGTATTAGCTTGAAAAGTGGGATTAAATTAGCTATCTACTAATCAGGGCTTTTTGTTATCACCACAGTAATTCATGTTTCTGTGGTTAATATTGTGAAACCTTGAATCTGCCAAGGGAAACATTTTCAGCGTTCTGAGCACTACAATTTTAAGAGCTCTTACATATCTGTGAGCTGTGAGTTCAGCACTCAGTTAAATAACTTGGTGGAGCTCTTAGGGATGCTAATGTGACTTGTACCTGTGTATCTAACAGCCCATTTAGATTCCTAGCAGAAATTCAGAAATATTTTTGTCACCCCTATGACAACAAAGTAAACTGTGGGATAAAAGACAAGACAGATTTTTGTTCAATTTGCTTACAATATCAGACTGTTCTTCTTTTGAATACCTTGATATACACCACTGACCATATCTCAGGCTTTGTTTTATCACATGGATCCAGAAATTCATTTGAATTAGTATGGTAATAATAAGATGCATCATTAGTATAATGGATGATCAAGCCATACTTTTCTATGATATATGAATATTTGTAAAGATATCTATCATATTGTGTCGATTCTTAAAAGGGATTACTAAAATATATATAATTATAAACCCAAGTATGTCCCAAGTAATCATTATATTTATTTGATTAATGTAAATTTATTAGACTCTTTATCTACTGTAGAGTAGTGATATCCTTTAAATGAATAGCAGTGGTATTTATAACTTTGTTTGTGGCTATCTATTAGAATCAGATACTTTACTTTATCAGGCTGGTCTCTGAAGCGGAAGCTTTCAGAAAATGTTAAAAATCTAATAATACTCTTTGGAGGGAATGCAATGTGACTGATTGGTAAGGTCAAGAAGAATCTTATTTGCAATGCCCTTATTGGTACATGATTTGACATGACATTTTTACCTTGAAATTGGTTTTAGCAATTGAAGAATATGATGGTTTAGTTTTCATGAAATATTGGATTGAGGATCTCGAAGAAAAAAAACCCTAATTCAATCTATTGCCTTCTCAATTAAGATACTGCCTATCACCCAGCACCTTTAACTTTTATTTAATTAGGCTTTAAAGTACATTCACTTTAAAAGCTAAGCCTACATTCTTCTTGTGACTATAATCTACATCTGAAGACTATGAGGAAGAAAAAATATAAAAATTATGGAGCATTTCACAAGCATAAGTAAATGCTATAGCCCCAGGAGAATAATAATCCATTGCACAATGCATATGACTCATCACTTAAGGTATGTATTCTTGTTTCATTTGTAAAATATGACCCTTGAGGCAATTAATTCAAACCTGACCTACAGAACCTGAACTTCAGTGCCCAATTCAATTTTTTTTATCAGATAGAACAACAGGAAAAGTATGAGGGAGGATCTCTGAGTTCCAGAGGTCTCCCAGCATCTGACCGAGATTAGAGAGGGGCAGTTGGATGTGTATTACAGGATCTGCAGCTGTCAGAAAGGAGAAAAGGGCCAATTTGTCCTTTCATAAAAAGTAAACTTTTGGAGTTCCAGTGAGGAATGAAAGATGAATGAACTTAAAGAAGACAGACTGGGAGACTCTCCAAACATCTATGCCAAAGGATGATTTCTCAGTAGAAAGAGATGAAAATACAGGTCCAACTGGAAGAGAAGCCCATTCAGAAAACTTTTCTGTGTAAAACAGTGACACTCAAGCAGTGTATCTTGAGGGTTTTTCAGAGAACTCATTGGCTTTTTCTGCCCTTTCAGGTAGTACAATGAATGATCCTAATGGATTGGTAGTTTTATTTTAGTTGACTTCTTGGATGAAGGCACGGGAGGTGATACTTTCAGTCTATCAGATCATTGGACCAGAAGGTAGAGTAGAACCTCTCTTGCTCCTGGATCTGAGAGCCAGCCCTTTGCACACCATGACCAATACTGACTGGGAGTCCATATTCCTCCCTGGGCTTTGAATGGTCAATGTACCTTCTAGCACGACACCCCTGGCACCCTGGTGATTTCACAGTGGCTTTTCTCTGACATCCCCTGCTGTACTCTTTCCTTGGCAGGAGATGTGCATCAGATACACATTTGGCACAGAAAGAAAGACAAATAGTTCTCCTTTGTGGGGGAGCTCTTTGCTGGGCTTCTGTGGCAGCTTTATGCCATGGAGTCAAGACAGATGGAGGATCCAAGCCTGAGTGTCTTCAGATAGGTAGTCACAAATATCTTCAATAATCACACACTCACCACCCACACTTTCCAGGGAATTCGATTTATCATCATTTAATATAACTAAGGTAGACATTCACTGCTGAATTCTAGGCATTTTGATGAATATGAGTATGGATTGTTCACAGACTTGTAAACATTGAAGGAACTTTAGAACATTTTAAAATTCTCCTGTAAAACAGCAGGAAATGGGACCTAGGAGGGAGAAATTAAGAAATGCTAAAGATCACTCAAAAGACTACTTACTGAAGAGATAATTAAAAGTCTGTGAAAAGAGAGATCTTGCACAGCTGCAGAGTCAGTTCTTGAGGGTCATATATTAAAAGGTGCTTCTCCTTAGTTTCACGACCTTGCATATCTTGGGACATTCATTGTTAGAAGAGATTAAGCAGTGGGAATATATATCCAAATTAGTTAATAGATGGAATATTAAAAATGCTACCACAGGGGATTCCCAAATGTCCACTTGTTCAGTATGGGGGAATCAGTGCAAAGTACAGGTTTTCAAAGAGAAAACATTGGCCCCAAGTGCTTCAAAAGCAGAAGAATCATCTAGCATGACTTACAGCACAGATTTCTGATCCAACACTGTTCCAAATTGTGCACAGGTTTTTTTTACAGGCACAATGCAAAGTGAAAAGAGGGAACGAGCTACTTCTGTGCTTGTGCACCTCACACAAGAATTGGATGAGTGAGAGAAGTGAGAAGTTTTCTGTATCCTTATGCATTCACTAGAGCTGTTGGGAATTTATGCAGCACTACCTAAAATTCCTACTTTTCGTTCCTAGTTAGAACAAATGATAAAAAGAACTTATGAAATAGAAATGAAAAAGAAACATATTGCAATTATTGAAACATATGGTTCAATAACCCTAGAACATTTTCTTCACTCATTGAAATAAATTCAAAGAAGGCAAAATGTATTATTTTGACAGTGTTAACATAGAACGTAATATAAACACAACTAATGTGAATACAGGACTAAACAATTTTAAGGAAATTAAAATAAATATGAAGTGAATACTATAAAGTTGAAACAAAGCATTTTTGCTGTATAGAAGAGACATTTTCAGAAATACTAAACTACAAACACGAAAGCTGAAAAGCTCAACTTAAATGTTTCTTCTACAGGAGGCTGGCATGTTGCCTTCATTACTTTTCAGTCTTAGTCTCAGTGAAACTGCACTTCTTATAGGAAGCTCTTCAGAAAAACTTTTTGATCAGTTCTACCATTCACCTCTTCGACCGGGATGGAAAGAAAGAGGCAGAGAAGAGCAAATGCCCCAGGGCATGTCAGTTGGCTCTGCTCCCTGAGACTTTGGGATGCAGAGGATCCCCAACAGCTCCTGTTGTTTACAGAAGTGACCCTCCACTTACACTGTGACTCCATCAGGATTCTAGGCCACAAATAAACCTGAGGACAGAGAACTAACAGGAAAAATAAAACCTGTTTTAAATTGGGCATCAGCAGTTTTAGGCAAATGGAAAAGGGTCTAGGAGGTGGCAGAAAGACTGAGAAGAACTCCAGGAAACAACATTTATTAGGTGAATTTGGAGTGATTTGGTTGTTTTAACTGGAAAAGCGAAAGGTTGAATCATAATGCAGTGAAAATACATTAAATTAGCAGGAGAGACTGATAATCTGTAGCCTGTGTCCACAGAGGGTTAAAAAAGAAGATAGGTAATTAGCCGCAGGATTTGGGTTAATTATTAGAAAGAAGTCTTTCCAAACCACTAGGTAAGCAGGTAGAGCAGCTCTCTCTAAAGCTTGTTTAAGCAAGGTTGTGAAATTTCTTTCACAGGGAGCTTTAATAACAGCCTAAACAAGTATCTGTCAGGCAGTGGTCTGTGCACACTTGCTCCGGGTGCAGGGAAGTCAGCCAGGCTAGGCCTTTGTGGTCCCTCCCAGCTGTACTTTCCTTTGATGCTTTGGGATGTGTTTCAGTGCTGGCTTTGGTTTTCCCAAGAGCCAGAGTTTCTGAATGCTGACAAAAGCAGCTTCTTGGAGGAGACTAGTGAGAGAAAACTGGAAAGAAAAAAGGGCTTAAATAATAATTTTTAAAAATGACTCGCTTAGCTATCGCCTCCCAAACTAAGGAAGCAAAAAGACATATAACCTCAGCTGTAGCCACTTCCTGAGCATTTTGGGTTGTGTTGTACTCGTTGTCTGGGTTTGGTCTGTTCAGGACAACAACCTGTCTTCTCCTTTATAAATGGGATAGTTGGTCTGGATCCCTGCTGGAAATAGTTCCTCATTGTTGTTTATTTTTGTAATGACTGGGTGAAATGTTGGGGTTTTTTGGCATATCCCTCATACAGATTTTCCAGTGCACGATGGGTCAGACTACAGTCATAGGCATCCTCCACCAGAAATTTCCTCAGTTACACAGTGCAATCTTGCTTTGCCACTTATAAATCTTCTCTTTCTACCTGAAGAATTAATATTCTTCCTTGAGAAATATGCTTGAGGTAGAGAATAGTGGCAGAACAAATGACCACCATGGAGGCAGGGAAGGAGACTGGTTGCCAGAAGCCTTTAATTTCAATAGAGCAAAAATATATTGCTTGGGCAGTGTCAAAGTATAAAACACTCTGGACTATAATCCATTTGAGGTTATATTCCAGCTTTTGTGCAGGGAGAATGAACTTGTGTACAGCTGCTCATACACTGGGGCAAATTTCTTAGAGGTCAGCAGTGGTAGGGAATTTGTGTGTTGGCAAATGTCACACACACTACAAGGCAAGAGAAGAAAAAGAATAAGGAGATAATTCTGTCTGTTTATGTCCATGTCTTTTTTCAACAGCAGGTTAAAAGGCAGGATGAGAAGAAAGCACAAAACTGCTTAAAGGCAAGGTTTCTCCCCAACATTTGGGGGGACAATAAATTCTATGGTGTTCATTGCCTGGAGTTGCCAGTCACTTTTGGACAGTGGATTTAATTCTTTAAAACTTCAGACCTTTCAAATCTGTTCAGAGTCTAAGAAGTCCCAAATATTTGACAAGATATGCAGTATCAGGGCCTGAAGGGAAAAAATATTGCATATTTCCGCAGGGGAACAGAGAAAGCAAATTAACGATCTTTACTTTAAAAAAACCAAAAACTTTAAAAAAAAACAAAACCAAAAAAACTGCTCAAACCCACACAAAGCAAGATCTCAAGACCTGATTTCAACAATGATCTTTTCTTTGGAAATCCTTTGTGCTTGAAATAATCACGCCCACATTACTCCAAACCTAATAAATTTTGAATTTGGTTGATTTCACTGAAAGGTTTTGTTTCCCAACTGATGGTAAAGTGACTTTTTGATAACACTAAACACTGTGTTTCATGGCAAATGAACTGATTCTTAGATTAAAATCCAAACCCATCAAATTACAAGCCACGACTACATTCTGTGGAAATTCAGGTCCTGACACTCATAATATTATACAAATTAAGATCATGAAGAATATGATGACCTTGAAGCTATAAAAGACTGCAAATTTGCAGACATACCATTTAAAATGCATTGAGCAAGCCTAGGTCTAATACTTAGAATTCAATTCAGGAAATGGTGTATGATGATCATTAGAAATAAGCTGAGAATATGAACAGTAAGTAGCATGTCATAAAGAGTGTAGGTCAATTTAGCTTCAGTTAGACTAAACAGACCTTTCAGGATAAGAAAATGTCGGAGGTACAAGACAAATGTGTAGACAAAAGCTTACAGAAAGCAGTTTCAATACAGCCAGACAATAAATGCTATCTTTGCCTTATAAGAATTAAAGCAGATCACATGGTCATAGCTGTACACTGTATTTAGATTTAGAGACCGTGTAGTATCAATTCAGGAACAAAAAAAAGGAGGCTTAGATCTCTGAATGACCCCCTGTCCATGCAGAGGTACTCAATTGCAGGAGCCCAAACCCATCTTAAAACTTAGTTACTGAACTTTGTTAAGTTAGGAGAGACTTCCCCAATAGCGAATTTGGCAAACAGAAATTCTCAAAAATAATAATTTTGATTTTACATATTTATTCTTCCTCTTTCTTTGATGTACATCCACAGTCACCACTTGAATATCATAGTAGTGCTTGAACTTGCCATGTAATCTCACATATCTATATTGCATTGCTCTGTATTTAGTCACTGAATTTACATTGTTAAATTGTAATATAAAAATCTTATTATCAGATACTGTAATAGCCTTATTTCTTTGGAAAAGGTTCTTTGGAAACTTATTTTATCCTTGGCTTAAATTCAAATTTGTTTTGAATTTTGCCTATACAGTGAAAACAGCCTGTGCAGAAAACACCAAAATATCAGTGGAAGCCCCAGAGTTTCAAGGCAAAAGTAAAAGTATTTTGACTGACAATTCATAACCATTCATCACACCAAGATGAAAAGACAACAGATTGTCTTCTCTAAGTCTGACTCACCACAGAGAAGTTCATTCCCAGTTTAGGTACAGTAATCACCATCTGAGGAAAGCACACTGAGTTCAAGTTGATTCCCTGAGCTGTGATTGTACTTCCACCACTAGGAAAATTTGCAAGAAAAAAAAAAAAGGAAAAGAAAAAAAAAGGAAAAGAAAAATGACCAGCAGCTTTTTGAGTAGGATAAATACCTGCTGTGATAATGTTAATTGCAAATTATATTTTAGAGTAAATGATAACAAAATCACAGAATTTCTTAACCAGAACTATGGGGTGAATGCAAATAGATAGGTTTGAGCAGTGAGATTATTTTTCTGAGAAACAAATTTTACACTTACTGTAACAACTGATCAAATAAAGAAAAGAAAAATAATTTTTAAAACGGTGGTATGCCAGGGTATAAAACAAATGTGTACATTTAAAAAGAGGGTGCGTATTTGTACTTAGCATTTTCTAACTAATTTCACCTATTGCTTTCAGTGGTGCTGAAAAAAATGTCTGTTTTACTGCTGATGCTTTTTTGGCAAAGGCAGATGGCTTGGATGAGAGATACTGAGACCATAAATTGGTCACTTGAAAACACACACATACTACCGTACATATATATTCATAATATTTATATAGCACTGGATTTAGACTATTTTAAAATCCATTTGCTCCCCTGAGTCTGCTGACTTGTCACAATAAATGATTTTCCTCAGTAATCAGTGTAATGTCCAGACACAGCATAGGAGACACACTTAGCTGTGCAATGGGTATCTCAGCAGGACATCACAGGTAGGCTCAGCAGCAGCTAGGAGTGAAATCACATAAAGAAAAGAGGCACCCTTCCCCCTTCTTCTTCACCTCTGAAAGGAAATGATCTGCCCTCTGCAACTGCACCAGAATAGAAGCAATTGGCGTGGCAGATAGAGATAAAAATGCAATTTCTTTTGATAGATTGCTGCGCAGCACAGCCATTCTTTGTTCATTCGTTACTCTTCTTATTTTTATAAGAAAATCTTACTCACCTAAGAAAAGATTTGGCTGGATGAATTTTTAAAACAACGGGGTCTTCTCTGTATGTGAAATGGCTGCTTGCGTCTCGAATAGCTTCATCGATTTCCATTCTCACACGATATTCCTGGGGAATTTGCTGTGCTGGAGTGTAGCACTCCACAGTGCTTGCTGATATGCTGGGAGGACTGAAAAGGGATTGCTTGTAAGCATTATAAAACATGTACTTGGTTTAAAACACTGTCCTTTAGTGAGCTCCAACCTCGCCCAGGGATCTTCTTGCAAAAAAAAGTCATTGATTTTCCTGCTGGATAATCATATTGCAACAAGTAAGCATGACATGAGGCAGAAATTGCAACAGAACTGCTTAGGCTCAAGATTCATCTTAATTCAGTAGACTTGCACCTTGCCTGCTGGAAGGTGTTGCCCCCACACTGGTGACAACCCTATGAACCCAGGAACCCTGCAAAGGCAGCTTCCATCCTGGAAAACAACAGCACACTCCAGGTTTAAAGAGAATGACTTGATCTGATATAACCAAGGGCTAATGCCTCTTTCAAATCCATAGGACTTACTCGGTGTTAAAAATCTCAAGTAAAGGTGCTGGTGGGGGATGTACCAGATGTTGAGGGGCAGGCAGAGGGCAAGGAGAAAGGAGAAGAAGGTGAAAATTCAGGAAGAGCTGGCTGAATTCAGCACATCAGCAGAGTTTCTGGGATATTCACCTTTCCCTTGCTATCATGCTTGGCTATGGAACTCCTCCTCCTACACCTAGCTCAGTGGGTGATTCGGCAGCAGAGGGGTGAAGGATCCTGAAGTCTGAAGCACATGAAATGTGGCCACAGGGAGCAGGGCACATCAGAGACAAGGGTGATGACTGGAGAAGCAAATGTAACTCTACCAGCTGGTTGCAGTGATTTGGGTCCAAGCACATCCAGGGGCCATCCAAGTGAGGCTGTTCTCATAGAATGTAAGAGATGGTCTCCAAATTAGACAAAAAGGGCATTTGTTGCAACTTATTAAGTTTTTCAGGAAGGTGAGGTTCACTGTAAGGGATAGTGATTCATTCATATGTATCTAGAAGCTTTTTAACTTCTTTTAAAGGAAAGAAATAAATCTCACTCTATCTGCCCTCAGAAATGGGGAGAGAAACACCTCTCCTGAGGAATTGGTTAAGACCTGCATAGAAGTCTCCAGGCGACTTGGCTAGTGAGAAAGAGGGATGCTAGAATGCTTACTGGATAAGTCTCAGCTGTGGTTCAGTACCTAGAGATCCACCTGACCAACATGTGCACGTGAGCTGGCTGCCATCCCACCCGCACAGCAGATGTCTCAAATGGATCAGATGAATCATTCCCAAAAGGTTTATATACTTGTCCATTAGTTGACAGTTGAGATGAAGACACCAATAAATGCCACCCTAAACTATTAAACAGTCCTGGAACAGAAGTGCTGAAGCTCTTGTTAGTGATCAGACTTGAACACCTAAATCCTTTTCTTGATTTAGTCAGACTTGGCTGATTTGATCAAGTGCATACAATAAATAATTTAGCAGTAAAGAATAAAATTCGTCTCTCCTGATGGGTGTTAATTAATAGGCTCCTGCTTTCCCATGTTCTCCCCAAGTGTGATGTTTCACCACTATGACTTTCCATAATCATTAGATGATACTAAAAATTCAGAGGAATCACTGGATATCCTGTTTCTGGAACACAGGATGCCAGATTCTGCCCTTGTCCACAGAGGTGATGATTCTGGAGTCACCCTGCCGTACCTAAAAACAACCAAGTCGGATTTGTGCCATGGGAAATGGCTACCAAATTCAGAACTCTTGTCTGCCCATAGCAGAGAATCAGTGCTTGGTGTTTAACATTTATATACAGCTGTGATTGAAGGCATTTCCACATAGAGCATATCAAAGATTTGTGACTGAGCTCCTACTGGAACCAATACAGAGCCATAAGAAATTCTGGATTAAACTTCAAAACAATTTTATATGTACAAGAAAAGTCCCAAACTGATGCTGCCTGTGTTGTGCAGGCTGTGCACTGATAGCAGCACAGAAATAGCTGCTCCTCTGCATGGGATAGACTTTTCACACTGCTCAGGTTTCCACCAAACAAAGCAGCAGGAAATGGTAACTTGCACTCACTGGCTGTGCACTGGCAGCTGCATGACCAGCAGCTTTTGCTAATATAAAAGAGAGGGCCAAGTGTGTGGGAGTCAGGGTGACAAAAATGATGGGAAATAAGCACTTTCTAGTCCATTAGAAGTTGATTTGATACTTCTCTATGTAACCTTTTAATGAGGGTAATGAAGACATTACCAAACAAACACGTCTTCTAGGGAACTGTAGTCCCTTCTAGAAATCTTTCAGTCATCCTAAACTCAGTATATAATCCAGAAGAGAATGCTTATTGGAGTATAAATTCCCCAATAAGTGACACAAGGAGAGGAAAGAAAATGTTTTTTTTTTGTATTTTTAACTCCAAGACATTTTAATCAAGATATTCCAATATTAAAGGCATTACATTTTAGTAAATACCTTACCTTTTCAAAGTGCATGGTTGCTCACCAACAAAAATCCTTATGGATTTTCCACTGTTTAGGTATTTTCCAGCTAGAGTTAGCAATGTTCCTCCAGATTTGGGGCCATAGGTGGGAGATATACTTGTTATTACAGGATTCTGAGGGGAGGTAAAAATAAGAACAGTGGACTATAAAATTATTTTCAAAATGTAAAGAGGAAGACTTAAAATATTTATTAGCATTTCCATGAAATAATAATAAAGCCAACAGGAACACAGAATTTACCATACTGGATTGGACTAATGAGGAGTCCCTTCCAGTTAATATTGAAGCTAATTTTGACTATAAAGTTTTAATGATAGTGCTTACCACATACGAAAATGTATTGAACAGTGTTTTGCCATGTCCAACAGAAACACTACTGGATATATTAAAACCTGGAATTTTTGCAGCAGGAACTGTGCATTCTAGCCTTTAGAAAACAAGGGAAAAAATGGGATTACATTTTTTTTCTGCTTGATTTTTTTTGGTATTAAAATAGAACCACTTCAAACTCACAATAATGAAGGATCCATACTAAGCAGATCATCAATCTATGTGCATCAAAGACATTTCAGAAATAACAGCTAAAAGAACTGCAGTCCTCTTCTTTAATACTAAATACAAACGCTGTGGTCTGTGTAATACTTGGCCACAAAAAAAAATTTTAGTATATCAAATACATTTCAGAAAAAGAAGCTTTCTAGAAAAAACAAACACCTTCTACTCAATGGCTGAGGGGGATTTTTGAATCTTCCTTTGGCAGACAACAGGATTATAAAAAATGCGTCGTATACATGATAAAAAATTTAAATATTACCAAAAATTAAACTTGAACTTTTGTGGCAGCATGTGTCAGTGTATTATATTACGTTCACACAGCCTCATATATAATTTAGTCTTCTTAAATCATCTTGTTTCCATTAAGATTGCTCAGAACAGCAGTTAGGAGAGTGTTCAACACTTCTGGAGCCCTTGCTGGAGTATACTCACTGCTATGTATGTGAATAGGAAAGCCATGCTATGATTTGCACATTCCTTTGGTGGTAGATAGTCATGTGCTTTGAACTGAGAGAGGATATTCATTGAACTTCATATTTCTTCAAGATAACAACCAGAATAACCTTTGTCTTAAACTTAGGCCATTATCCCAGTGTCTCAAACAGACAAGGAAGAGGAGGAGAAGTGCAGCCTCTGGGTGATGAAATGCCTGCATCTTCTCACACTTCTCTCCAGCAACTTCACTGATCAGGAAGACAGAGGTGACGTAACTGAGCCCAGCAGGATCCTGGCCAGAGCAACCTGCCCCCTTTTCAGACCTTTGAATAGATTCATTCTTGCCAGCTCCCACAGATGTTGTACAACATTTCACAGACAAACCAGAAAAGCTGCTGCAGGAGCTATTTGCATAAACAAGGTTTATTTGATCTCCAATTTGAGCATTTGTTTAAATGAGGAGCTTATCAAACCATGGAATTTTTTCCAATTTGAAATTTCAGAATCAGAGATGATACTTATAGACTGAGTGTTCGCATTTGCAAAACAATCCATGCCACATAAAGAACATCTGCATAAAAGAAAATTAATATTTTAGGCTTCTTACCTGTTTTTGTTGCTAGATTTTGCTTCCAGAGGACAAATTTGTCCTCCAATATGGACTACTGTATTTTTTAATTCAAATCTATTATTTTTGCTGAATCCAAAGTCCCATCCACACAGTGTCAGTTTTGTCCCGCCTTCTATGGGAGCGCTGCTCGGGAGAATCTGTTAAAAAAATATTGTGCTACTTGAATCAGGTGTTCTTGAACTTCACATGGAGCTAAAGAATGTGCAAAGGAATAATTTTAGAAAAGCATTTCTTTTGGTAGACTATGTCCTAGCATTCATCTTAATTGTTCTTCACCTTTCATTTGTCACATTATGAGCTTTCTATGACAGTAGCAATAAATAACAAAACCTATACCAGAAAGCTTTGAAAGATAGTGTTTAGGGGCACTGGACAAGCTGTGCATTGTAATAGTCTTTTAAATCCTGCTGTTCTTGTCTTTCACATCTTATTTCTGGCATGTTAAACATACAATATACTTATTTTGTTAGAAGCTGAATGCTGAACACAAAAGAGACCCCAAATGACCGTTTTTTGTCAGCTTGATGAAAGTTGGGTTCAGAGTGAAGCAGCTTCAAAGACACCATAACCCAATATCACGTTGACTGTGATAAAGTTAACATGACTTCTGCTATTCTTTCCTTAAATGTTTTACATTTCGTCACCTATAATTCCAAGTTAAAAATAAACTGCCCCTCAGAAACACAGAGACAATTCACAAAGGAAATACTCTTTTTTTTTTTGGTGTATATTGTAAATTGTCCTGTAAAATATAACAATGGTGGGAAAAACGGAGGAACACTATAGAAGTCTTACAAAACTCAGTAAAAGTACTGGCCAGTACTGCTAGTAAAAAAAAAAAACCAAAAAACCCCAATCAAAAAACCAACCAAAAATAAAAGACGTTAGTTCAGGCATTATGAGGTCTTTTAAAAATACTGCATAATTTTGCAAACATACCAGTACTACTAGACAAACAAAAAAGAATGAAAGGAATGAAAGACTGAATTTATACTTGTGATCATAGTGCCTAAGTGTCTTAAACTTAATTCTTTACTGATAATAATTTTGCCCCTAAAATGCAATACAGCTGTGTCCTTCAAAGGACCCGACTTAATTTTCAAGCTGAAAGGAAAGTGTTTGAGTGATACTTGGCTATTATTTCATCTGGAAATCCAGTAAGACAGCGCATTTCTTTTCAACTCTCTTGTAGCTATACTTCAAGACTCTCACAAATGAACTATTGTAGACAGAAAGGTAGCTGAAGAATACTTCAAAGGAATTATACCATACACTATATATGGGGAAATTTATTGCCCTCTTTAGAAACCAGACAAAGAGTCTGATCTAAAATGCACTGAAGCCAGGAGGAATCATTCCTGTTTTAAAGAGCTTTGAATCAGCTTTCAATGAGTAAAGAAGAGGGACCTATGCAGAACCAGTACTTTTGCACAAATCCCGTAAGAAAGGAGTGATACTCACACAGCCCCCGACACACAACACTGCAGCTAAGGGCACGGAGCGGTACTGTGCCCATGGAGTCCGTGCTAGTCCCAAGTTTAACTTTCCCTTATTTCTTTGGGGTTTTTTCTTCAGAATCTGGATTTGACTTCAGATCCTAGTTTTCCACTCTGCTTAATATCTCAGCACACTATTTTTGAATAACAAAACCCTAGCAGAAACTGAAGTTGCTCTGTGGGGGTAGAGGATGTCCCGATGTTTTGTACAATAATGCACTGGCATATGGCATTTAAAGAGCTTGAAATGTAATCCATAAATTAGCAAAATAAGGGCTTAACAAAGCCATACAGAATAAAAACTGAAGGTACTTGAACTGGTTTTCAGTTATCTTACCTGCCAAAAGAGGCTTGTGATAGCAACCCATGTTCCTTAACTGAGGGATAGTAAGTATTTACTACATTCTGCCAAAAAATTTAGGAGGCAAGACCTCTCAGTAGATAGAAAGAAATAAATAAAATCTTAAACTTTTGTTTTTAAGTTCTGCCGAAATTTGCCCAGAGTGTTTTTATTCAAGTATTTATTTTTGTTCCATTTGTTCTGTATGATGAAACGTCTGAAAGTCAAATGTGGTTTTCCAGACTTGTTCTTGAGAGAGTTGACAGGAATGGATAGTGAACCTTCTGGTCTTTGAACTGAGGTATATGTAGGCATCTTCTGTGTGCTTACATTGCGCAGGTAGTAACAGAAAGTAACCAAAACGCAAATCAGTTATAAATGCTATGAAATGCAGGATTCCAAAAAAAGATTGCATTATCTCCACTGATAACATGGAGCAAATCCTGCTGCAAGGCTTGTCATTCTGCTGCTCTCTGGACTTTCAGTCAAGGGAGAAAGTTAATTTTTTGTTTTTGAAAAAATTTAAAGCATTTTGTTTTCCTTTTATTTATGTTGACAGCCAATATCCACTTATATACTTAATAAATTTTTGGAAGAAAATACGTGTTTATTAAAGTTTCAGTAGCTGATTCATTTAAATTCAGAGACAAGAACACGTACAGACCACATGTGAAATTTCCAGCAAAGACTCCAACCTAAACAGGCAGCAGAAAGCCTGATGTTCTTGATACGTCTGATACAAAAGCCAGCTAAAATGACTCACTTAAAAAACAACAACAAACCATGTCAGATTTTTAACCACAACAAAGAATCAGAAGGGAGACCAATTTATTTCTTCTTTTACACCCTTCACCTTTCAACACGACCTGAACACCACACACAGATGTCTGCAATTTGTTCCAGCACCAAATGATCTCCGAGGAGACTCCCTCGAGTCCCCTGGTTTCCCTCTAGAACTGCTTGTCTAGGCTGAGGAAACGCTGCACTGTTGGCAGAGGGAGTGGATGGGAGCAGAGTGGGAACTGGGCTTTGGAGGGGATGTGTCCCAGTGCCTTCCCTACTACTGTCAGTAGCCTGGGCAGAATTGACTGCTCCTCTCCAACCCACAGCTCCAAGGGAGAGTGCTTAAAGCAGGGCAAAGAGACAAAGGATCTGCATGACTCTGTGGGAAAACACTGGGCTTCTTCTCTGCCATCCCTCCTGAGAGGGAAGTATCTTTTTTTTTTTTTTTTTTTTTAATTTTTATATTGTTCACCATTCTGTGTAATAACCTGGGAAACCTTTGTTGAAGACTTAGCTAACATCCACTGGACCAGGCCCTCAGAGAGCAATCTGTTCCCCTCAGGTTAAAGTGATCATATGACATATCTCAAGCAATCTGTCCCTCTGAAAGCTGCAAAATATTAGGGGGAAGTTCGGACTGAATTTCAGATACTATGCAAAGCAGGTCATCCTCTGCTTGTTAGGAACAAAACAAGCTTGTTTCTTACATTTTATGCATATGGGTTTAAAGACAGATCAGAAGATGATGAATAATCTGTTTTATATTTTTTTCAGTAATCATGTTAAATGTCATGGTCCAGTAGAGCATGAAATCTATCTTAACAGCTAGCAATCCAAAGGGATTTAAGTACCCAGCTGCATTTTTTCCCTTACAAACCTTCTAGAAGCAACTTCTACCAACATAGGCATGCTGTAATTTGAGATTCACTTTAAGATCCATCAGTGTCACAGATTCATATTTATTACAGGGGTAGACTGGGCCTGTACTGAGCAGGCAGGGCTGAGCTATATGGGGAAGGGGAGCACCTAGACAGCCTCACACCTGCTCCCACTGCCCCACGTGCAAGGCGTGCTTCTCTGGATGAGTCCTCCCAGCAACTTCAGAGGGACTGCAGAGGTGGCCGTCAGGGATGCACCTCTTGGTTTAGGCGTCTGTGCATGGGCTCTGGCTCCTGGTTCTTAAAACTGCTGGGTGCACACACTCAAAATTGAAATTAAAGAGGGCTGTATGAGCTCAGCACATCTGAAAATCAGAAACTAAGCAGTTCAGAGCCAGAAAAATATTTTTTGGGCTATGGAAATATACAGCCACTGCTGGAAAATTTTGCAGAGAAAAAACTTAAGGGATGCTGCTTATGTTTGAGCTCTAGAAAAGATGAAACAAGCTGTGCAGGATAGGTGAGTATCTTGGGCCTGCAGAGGTATAGAAAAATGTATAAGAGCTAATTCTCAGTGTATACCTTTGAATTGGTGATTCACAGTCTCATATAAACTAAGGCCGGAAAGGATTATTTCATTATTTAATATAATCTTTTTGAAATAAATGTGGTTTTGTATAAAGGAAAAGTAAACTTCACATTCTGCATTAGCAATTTTTGTACATCTCCTTGGCCCAAAAGTAAATGGCAGTAGAAGGCAAGGCAAGATCCCCTCCCCCTTCCACTTTCTATCCATTTTGGGTTTTATACCTATAACTCTTCATTGTTTTTTCACTGAATTTTGCCTGTGTTAATCCTAAATTTTGTATCTGAAAAGTGAACATGAAAAAAGCCAACCCCATAGACATGTGTTTCTAGATTCTTTCAAGATTAATAGCAGTTTTTCCTGTCTACTCTTTAAAAAGTTGTTGCACATTAAATAATCTGCCTGGTTGAAAAAAATACATTATTTATTTTAAAACCTCTCTTTTCTTCCTTTCTCTCTTAGAGTTTAGCATATCAGATTTTCATCCCTGTTTGTAAGCTGTATTCCAATAAAGGAAAATCTATTTTTAACTACATGATGTAGTGTAAATGCACTAACACAAGTAAATGGGTATAAATGCTACCAGGAGGTTTTACGCTTGTCCTTCCCTCAGTTTTCCGGTCCATCAACTGCCCTACAAACCTCTGCCTTCACAGTTATGTCACACTTCACACGGGAAGATTCGGTTCCACGTACAGTACAAATCCTGCATTAGCCATAGCTAAATTAAAACTGGAACGTGCCAGTGCAGCTCTCTGTTCATCTGTGCCTTTTTGTTCTCGCACCCCCTTGATGAGATTTGGCTGGCTGGCAGCAGCCTCCGGCTGCCCCTGTCCTGGGCGGGGGTGTGTGGGGGTACAGCTACAGGCTTGTCCCTCACTGGTGCCAAGTGGACCCGTGGGAACAAGGAGTCAGGGAGGGACATTATGGAAAAGCAGCTCCTGCAGGAGCTTGGGTGGGGGAGATAGGGAATTTTACTCATAAAGAAACACCAGTCTCTCCTCCAACACTGGAGCCAGCATGGGGATGGATGAAGAGTGGGAGCCAGAGACCTCCCGTGCTGGGTCAGGCTGTGGCAGCTGTGGGCAGGAAGTGCTTTCCTCCACTTTCCCCTCTGAGAGGAGTCTGAGAGGAGGGGTGCTCCTTTCTGTGACTGGCGTTTCCCATTAGACCCCTGCCAGGCTGGCTCAGACCCATATTGTTTTCCCACCAGAAGTGCTTTGGAGGGTCAAGACTCTCCTGAGGCCAGCCAGGAAGACCAGACAGACCTGTCCACCATGAGCATCTCAGGCCACAGTACTCAGGGCGTGCATGTGCATTCAGTCAGGGGATTTATGGACAGCAGGGCTGAGGGGAAGTTGAGGACAGCTGACACGCAATTTGTCATGATTATAAAAACAGAAGATGTCCACAGAACGCAGACTGTATTCTTCCCTCAAGAGATAAATGTGAAAAGTCCACCATCTTACCTCATAAACCCTAGGCAAGCAGGTGTCCTGGGTCCAGGTGTTGCTGGGGCACTCAGAAGACCTGAGGCACTGCTGGCTGCACCAGCCACACTGCATGAAGGCAGGAGCCAGCAGGCACTGGCTGCAGGACCTGAAGTGATGGCAGCCCGGCCCCTTCAGCGGGATCTTCGTTATCTGTCGATGGAGAGACATGATGCACACAACCTTTTAATACATACACTAAGTGGCAAGGAGAGTCTCTATTTATGCATAGCGTGGTGGTGCTACTCAGATTTCAGATGTGCAAGCCGCAGTTTGACTTCTCTTTAGCTCAGTAATTATAGGATCTTATAAGTAATTTAACTGCCATGATTTTAAATTCGCTTGGGAGAAACCCTAAAGGCATCTTAATGTTATATACAGTTACTACCAGCATCTGGTGTTTACAGCAAGATAGCATTTTTTGCTGATGGAGAAAGAAAACAGCAGTGTGCTCCTCCCAATTCTGCACCACTTCTTGGAAAAAACCCCAGTGTATCTCAGTATGCCTTAGTCTATACATTTGCAAAAACAGGCAAGATGGCTATTTCAACTTTGGTGAGACTGTACTGATATTTGAGGCACCCTTACAGCATGTGACTGCCCATGTACTTGTTTTTTAACACCTATCATCAAAAAACCTATATTGCATCTATAAAGTAAGTTAAAATTTATGTTACTTAAAATATCAGGATAGTTATGAAATAGTCACCTTAAACATATAAGAATTATTTTTGATCAAAATACTGAAATTAGTATGTAATTACTTTACTATATAAGTGCCTCGTATTTCTTTACACTTCAGTACTTAAATTTATTTTGGACATTTTCTGAAGATCACTCATAAATATCTCATACATTTCTAGTAAATGATTAATAACAATCTTTACTAATGGTTGAGGTATTTCTGTAAGTTCTTATAGAACAGAAAGAGCCAAATTATTGCTTACGATTATGGTTTAGGATTATCTGTAATATTATCTGCTGATGCTTTAAACCTATTCTTCAATGCATATCTACTTATGACAATAGCATATTTATGACAGCTCTTCATCTTTTATTAACTCTTTGTAGACTACATGCTAAAGTCAATTTCAGACCTTACTGTGAACACTGACTCCCAGTTTTAAACACACCCATGTAACTCTTGCACACACAAACCTCCTTAAAAAGTTACAATGTTATGACACAAACAAACAAAAACCAGGAAACTGTGAGCACCATTCTTTTCTTAAGTCATTGTGTGTTTTGTCTGTGCAAGCACTTGAATTAGGGACAGGGTTTCAGCCTTAAAATTTGCATTTCCTGGCTTTTGTTGGTTTATATCACAAACTCTTATATTATTTAAACATTTCTCAATATTAGGCTATGAGTTTGTTTAGCAGGGGAAAAAAAAAAATCTTGGAGGAAACTTGTTCCCCCAGTGTTCCCAAGGGAATGGCAAGGCTATGAGGATGCAGTGCATAAAGCAGTGGTGTCAATAGCTGCTCCTACTGCAAATTGCTGCTCTGAAGGCAGGTTTACATGGTGGACAGAAGGATTAGATTATGAACTACTCACCTTTTTCCCAGTCACTACCAGGGTATAGCCATCATCTGCTAATGAATTCTTGACAACAACTTGGGGAGAGATGGGGTGGGAGTCCAGCTGAAAGCTGACATGTGGAGCTGTGGGTTCTGAACGGGAAACTACTATCTAAGAAAGGAAGGAATTTTGAAAATCAGCAGGCAGTATGTAACACAAATGCACGCTGCTCAGCTGTCTCATGTTCTCTGCTTGCATTAATTACTTTGCATTACATTGCATAATGTTTTGCATAATGTTCCATCATAATCTGATTAAAGCACTATAAAATCTACTTAATTTAACACAGCAAAATCATGGCTGTTGAAGGATCCTCAAAATGCATCATATTTACTAAAATATGCAGGAGTCACTGCATCATATTTACTAAAATATGCAGGAGTCACTGCATGTTTCCTAGTCCTTTTATTTCAGGTATTTATGAATCACCATAAAAAATGAAGATGGGTCACTTAGTCAGTCCTGTACATTTACAAATGAAGAATTTTATCTACGAGGTCTATTTAAAAGAATCTTAAAACTCCAGGTCTTCAGAAGTTGAATACATGTCCATTTATTTTCACTTTGGTCCTTCAGTTTGAAAAGTAAACTTTACCCTGGGTCAACAGTCTCTGGTCTTGCTGCACGTGGGGCCATTAGAGTGCAAAGCTGTGTGAGGCTCTGCAGGTCGTCACTGTGGGCCGCCCTACAGAGCCACAAGTACACAGAGCTCAATTCCCAGAGCTGCCGAGATGGCTATTGCTCGGACAAGATCCTCACAAGATTTGGCTGGGCACCTCGAGCTCTGGCTCCTGCTGATTTCTGTGTGAGCTGGCTGTCAAGAACAGAGCATTCAAAGCATTTCTTAAATTACAGGGAATGTTGGAGGGTCCTTTAGGAGATGCTCCAAAACAGCAGCCTAATTTAGTTGTCCTAAAGCCCCTTTGCAAAAGCCTTCCCTCTCTCTCCCTCTCTCTTGATTTTAGGAGATCTTAGGGAGATTAGTCACACCAGTATGAAATTCCCCCACTAGTCATCTCTCTGCATCTTGAGTTACCTAAATACTTCTGAGAATGTGGGCCTATTCCTGCAAACACACGCCTAACTTTACTACTGTAACTTTGTTGACTTTAACAGGATGAGTCATGGCTGTTAAGCAGAGGCATAAAGCATCTGCAGATCGAGGTGGATATTTGATAGCAAGATTTTATAGGCTTGGGCCTGCAATCCAGAAGGATGTGAGCCCAAATGTGATAGCATCAGGCAGCAAAAGCAGAGGATTGTTTACATGAGGAAAGATCATGTTCATGTTTCAAAAGCTGTATCACGTGTAGTTTACTTAAGGAATTTAGATAATCAACAATTTGCTGAGAAGTTAGGATTCAATGGGGTTCATTATTTAGAAAGATTGAAGCCATTCTGGAAATAACTTATATGTCAAATGTTTCATTTTTTACTATAATGAAGCTTTTCTTCTGACTCCAAAGGCAGAATCAGAACAGCCAGGACATTGACTTACACGATTTCACTGGCTTTTTGCACTGCCAAGGTCTTTCAACAAGATGGCTGACTCCAAAACCAGACTTAGAGATGCTGTAATTATAGCTGATGTTTGGTTGTAATTCAAGACTTAAATAAAATATATGAGCAGTTAATTCATGGTGATAAAGTGCTTCACATCCCAGAGGTATTTACAGTTTGGGGTCACAAGAGGCTTTTTTTTCTTTAAAATGAAACTAGCTTTGTTACAGACTTTGCTATGTATTTGTTTCACAGCACAGAAAGTGCAGCTTTTAGAAATCAATAAGGTATGATCATTTTTGGTGACACAGAACTATGGTCTCTGACTCAGTGTAATAGGGCATGAGCTCTGTTTTTCTATTCAGGACAATGAAAAATAGAATGGACTGGAAAGCTGCATGAAAAAGCTTGATTAATGTTGGCATTAAGGGGAGAGGTAGCACCACAGCTGCAAATACCTTTTTAGTTGATCATTAGCCGTGTCTCATCTCGAATACCCACTGCTATAAAATGCTAAGAATTCTTTTCCATCATTAATCCAGGCTCCCTCTTATTGCCAAGCATTCTTTCTGATTGAGCCACAATGTTAACCCTTTAAACACATCTGCATTCCAACCTCACAGCAATACATGAAAATTTGGATTCCATCTCTACAATCTTGGAAAAATGGCTCAGTACTTTAAACACTGACTGACCTTTATTTTACTGAGGCTGATAGTCAAATCACCTGCTCAAAGCCTAAGTGAATAGACTTTGACCTCATGACATACAGGGAGCTCAGATTACGCTTCCTAACTCACGGAATGAAAGTCTGGATTTTGCTTAGAACTAATCTACCAGCCTACAGTGCTGCCATAACGGGTACTAGACGCAAAAATGCTCTTTTTGGTCTACACAACTGTGTGATTTTTGCACATATCAGCTCAGTCCTTGAAATTCTGTCTTACCCTTATCCGACATAATCCTGAAAAAACCAAAAAGAAGCAATTTGAAGACAGCTTCTACAGCAGGAAGAAGAGGCTACTTAGGACTCCAGTGTGGCTCTCATAAAGCTCTGATTTTTATGGCTGAGGACTGGGCTGGTATGTGTGCAGCATAACTTTAATCTGCCATGGACACACAAAGATACAGGGACTACTACCATGAAAATGCTTCAATACTGCAGAAGGATATCCTTCTGCCAAGACTATAAAGTCCTAGTTTTTTTGGGGTGTCTTTTTTTGGGGGGGTGGGTGTTGTGGACTTTTTTGTTGTTGTTTACATTTTAATAATTAATTTATTAGCCAAGCATTTCTCCAGAGCATAAGAGAAATGCAAGCGTATTTATGTGCCTGCATTCAAGCAGTTAGGAGGGAGGGGAGGTCTTACACAGACAAGTAATTAACTAGAGGAGAACAGACATTAGCAGTAAATGGTCAGTGCCTGCAGCTGTGAGAAGTCACCAGAGGTGCTCTACAAGGTGACTGTGCTGGGATCCTGCACAGACAGACCCATAAATGATGGTTGAGCAGTCCAGTGACAAAAGTTTTCTGATTATCTGAAGGTATTCAGGGTGGTAAGGATGAGGACAGACTATGAAGGATGGCAGAAGGACTTTACAAGACAGCATGTCAAGGCAATAAAATGGCAGGTGAAGAACAACAAAAAAAAATAATTTAAAGCAACATATAATAGATAGTTATCTAACTGCTTAGCAGCAGACAAAAAAACCCCTAATAAAAACTGAGGAGTTACTAGAAAGGGATTAGAGAACAAATCAGAAAACGTCCTGATGTCATATAAGTACATGGCTTGCCTGAAACCTGAAATGTCTGTGCAGTTCTGGTCGCCGCCTGACAAAAAGAGCATATTAAAAAAGGAAAAGGCTCAGAGACGGGTAACAAAGATGATCAAAAGGCTGTAATGAACAATGACTGAGTATAGCATGTGTGGAATTTCTGTGAAAAAGGAACAGAGGATCATGAGTGGGTAGAGACTAACCATACACTCTCTTCTACAACTACCTGAAAGGAGGTTGTAGCCAGGTGGGGATTGGTCTCTTCTTCTGAGTAACAAAGGATAGGACAAGAAGAAACGACCTCAAGTTGTACCAGGGGAGGTTTAGATTATGTGTTAGGGAAAATTTCTTCACCAAAAGGGCTGTCAAGCATTGGAACAGGCTGCCCATGGAATTGGTTAAGTCACCACCTCTGGAGGTATCTAAAAGACATGTAGAAGTGGCACTTAAGGACATTGTTTAGTGGTGGACTTGGCAGTGTTAGGTTAGTGGTTGGACTCGATATCAGAGGTATTTTAAATCCTAAATGATTCTATTATTCTATGATTTTATTCTAATAAAAATTCTAAACACCATCAAAAGACAAAACCAAGACTTAGGTTCAAGGCAAATGAAATAATATGATATCCTAGCAATATGTGATGACCTATGGGACTCCTTGTCAAAGAAAGTGGATGCAAAAGAAATGCACATTCAAAGGGAAACTCCACAAGTACATGGAAAGAGATAAACAGACAAAAATCAATAGCTAAGGAAATCCCTGGAAAGGAAAATAGTTTGAGACTTGAAGCAAAAGGTAGTAGCTATGTTGCCTGGGTCCCTTGACATCCATTTGTCAATATTGCTGGAGACAGGGCGCTGTACTAGACGGACCCTTCATTTTAACCCATGTGGCTCCTCTGATGTCTTTAGAAATAAATTTATTGGGAATCACATTCAATATCAGTAACTACAACACCAGACATCCTTCTCAAAGCAAACACAGTATTTATGTCTCTCTATTTAGGGAAAAACAAACAATTATGTTTTCTTCCAGCATAGCTCAAACTACTTGCATGAAGAAAACAGCCAACAGTCAAATAATTAATGAATATATTAACATATTCTTTATATAGGAAGTCAGTGATCACTTAGGTCCATGAATGCTAAAATTATTAATTTAAATATTCTTTCATTGCCATCAGCTAGTATTAATGTTAAATAAGACTTGTGTCTAGGTTCATCTGTGCATAATATGGCAAATTAAGACTGTAATAACTTGAGTTAAAAAACAGCATGCACCAGCTTCTTTTAAAAGTCATTCTGATGCTCAATCCTGCTAGTCAGCAGGATTGAATTACAAATGTTACTGTCTACATGTTGAAATATCTTCTGCAAAACTGAGAGGCCTGCTAAAAAGAATCTCATCTAAGTATCATATTGTTATTTTTTCCCTAGATGTCTGGCAGGTGTATGCCATTATCCGGCAGAGATAGGCTCAGGGTTAACTTTATTGTGCAACGCCTCAAATGCCCTGGGATATGCAGCATAGCCTTGCAAAGGGCACATATGTAGCTCTCTAAATGCTGTATACCATTTTAATCCATGAAAAATATGATAGATCTCTTCTGAAGAGTCTAAGCTTTCCTGCTCAAACTGAATATTAAAACATATGTGGTCTCAAAACAGTTATTCGGCACCAGGTGTTAATTTTAATTTGGCTGTATGGATTTTGCATTATGCAGTGTTTGATACCTTTTTTTTGGTGAGAATCAAGGTACATTCTTTACCACAGAAAGAACCGCTATCCTAAATGTTAAAAGGTGAGCTGTAGATATGAAAATGCTACTTATCAAGAGTTTGCCACAGTTTTCTGTTGACTTAAAAATGAAAGATGGAAGGATTGCAGCTATTCACATTGCTACAGATGCACATGTGCACAGTTTGCATTTAGTCTTAAATAGGTCAGACTGCCAGTATTGAAAAGCCAGATGAATTACTGGGCCACTGAGACAGGACAGCAGTGGGCATTGAGGACAACCTTTGCAATGACTCCATGGACATCCCATCACTCTTTCCTCCACCTGGCTCTGTAGGGTTTAAAGTCCATGCTCATATATTTCTTGACCTTCTTGCAGTTGCTTCAGATATGGCTTGCCACTTGCACTTGTGGGTTATATTACAGCTACATTTGTCTAGAGGGACAGGAACTAGATCGAAAGGAGTTTGATAAATTCAAAGGTGCATATGGCTTCTAGTACACTACGGTATAAACTGGATTTGACTGAGTACAATGAAAGATGCAAAGCTTTGTATTTCTTTGCTCTGAGTCAACTCATTTTGCTGACAGGCATCATGGCTTTGAGTCTTGATTCCTGGAGCCACGAGGTCTTGCTGCTTTGCTGTTTGCATGAGGAGAGCAATGTTGAAGGCTTGGCTCTCTTGCTGAATTCTGGGACAAATTTGTCCAATCTTTGAATGCAGTTACAAATTAAAAGCAGATGTGAATTTTTTTTTCCCACTGATTTCTGTAGCATGCATTATGTTCCCTGGCATGTAATCTATGAAAGCAGCTATGACACATGTTAAGTTCTCTCTTTTTGGGGAAATGAGATGTGTGTTAAAGTTTGGTGGTGGTGTTTGTTTTGAATCATAAGTATTCCTGGGAAACTAGTGTGATTATCAAGTGTTCTGTCTACTTGGATGTGAAAGCCAACAGATTCATGCTCAGTGTGTGAAAATTTCCAAAACCATTGATCTGTGAGAGCGCCATCCCTATTCCTCATCAGACAGAATCAGAGGCAACACAAGAAATGATAAGGCAGCAGGTTAAAGTAAAGAAGCTCTTCATCAGAGCAGAATGAAATTATGAGTTGATTTTGCAGCATACCACGGAGGACAAAACAAAAATAAATTTAAAAAATGATAAGCAAAACTGAGGAGAAAGGAGTCCATAAATTACTATTAAGTGCCAAATACGTGTGCAATCTCCAGCTCGGGGAATCTCTGGGCCACTAAGTGCCAGAAGCTGGAGGGTACTGAGAAAGGTATCACTTGTGGTTTTACTTGCCTCATACCTCTTCCTTATCCTTCTTAGCCCTTGCCAGAACTCTGCTCCTTGAACCTTTATTATAACCCCATAAAACCTTTCTTAGCAAAAAATCTGGTTGAAAATACTGGGATATAATCATTCCCTAGAATAAAGCTTACTATTAATCTGTACTGTTTCATGTCTAACAAGTGCAAAGAGGCCCCAGGGAAGGTGAGTGGCCTGTAGCTGGATGTGCTGTGTTCCAGCGAGGCCTGTCTGTGCCATCATACTTTGGGTTTTGCGGCCGAAGCCATTTTCTGTCCAGAATCTGTTCAGACATGACAGTGCATTACCATGTTTTGCTAATGCTTGACTTCTCAGCTAGAGCTGGCTCGTATCCAGCCAGATTGGACAGGACTGCAGCCAGCATGTGGCTGATAGCATCTCAGGGTGTGTGTGTGCCCATGGGAAGACCCTTTCCTCACCTCCAGAAGCAACAGGATGGATGTCCAACTGAACCACAAAGATGAGAGCCCATGGTGGGGTCTCTCATTCCACACTACGGCTGCCCCACTGTGCACAGTGTTTCACTGACACAGCCAGAGGGATGAGGTGGCCCTGCTGCCAAAATTGCATCTATAGAGAGTGGTTGCCCATTGTGGCTGTAAAACATACAGTGAAAACTTCTCTAGCTCCCTCTTCCTCTAGGTCACCAAGAAGCATTTGCTGGGGTGTCACATGGGTGAGGCCAGCTTCAAGTGTAAGGGGCACATGCAGTATCCTGCTTCCAAGCATCATCTTAGGCCAAAATCCAGCTTCTGTTACCTCAAGGGCACTGATATCTTGTTCATTGTTACGGCCAGATCAAATGTGAAATTTTAAGAATAAATCTTGCAAGACATTCCCATAGCCCAAATTTCCCAGTGCTATCACAAAGATTTCCCCTTCCTGAAGAATTTTGCTCGTTTCATCACCATGCATAAGCCACTCTCTTCAGGCAGAAAAAAAGCAAAACACCTTGAAAGCAAGCAAAAAGAAAAGACATTTTATCTCAATGTATCATGGGATGGGGGCTTTTTTGGAAAAATTTTAATTTCCTAAAATACTGGCTGGTAATGTAAGTGTCTTTTCCAGTTGTGAGTTGTATTCTCAGCATAGCTTCTTTGGTTTGAGCAGAGTAAGGCTGCTTTACACCAGCTGAAAATCTGATTCCTCAGCTATAGTAGTGTGACTGGGTGCTGTTTTCTAATCAAATAACCACTGTGAAATACCTGATTCACTTTGCACCCAACAGCTGTAGTTTCAGTCTGTGTTCCCAGTCACAGTCTGAAAACAAGCACAATAAGAAAGGCTGAAACAGCTGCAACTTCTCAACAGAAAAAAAAAAGAAGCAAAAAAAAAGTTTGTTGTCAGGCTCCAGCTTAGGAAGGAAGTAAAGCCATTTTTCTTTTCTGTCTCATGCATGTCAGCTGTCTTAGAAAAATTATTACTGCTCTGTTTTGTAACAGAAACTCCACAATATTTGTTAAACTACAAACTTCAATCTATTCATGGCCAAATACAGATTTAACATTTCTGATGCAGCCAAAACACGCTCAGTATGTGAATGGGCTGCAGTACTTTCCATGAGAGATCTGGAATTCACCTCATGGCCCCAATTATCCTCCTAAGAATATATGAATCTTCTGTATTTGAACCATCCAGATTGATTTTATTTTAGTTCTAGATTTTGGCTGAAAAAAATTAAACCTTTAGTGAAGAAGGCTGTATTTACTTTCCAGTATTATTGCCTTCCAGAGCTGTTCAAATGAATAATTCTGTTTTATCAAACTAAAAGCACAAGCAGAAAACAATAGGTGAGTATTTCTTGGTTGGATAAAACATACCTGCTTTTGCATTCTGAATATTACTGGTTCTTTAGATGACTTTTTAAAAATAAGTGAATTATGGGCTATGTTCTGAATTGGGTCATTAACAGTTTTGATGGGTAATGCTATAAGCTTTGGTGGAATCACTTGTAAAGTTAGGAACTATTCATTGTGATACATCTCTAAATGTATCAAAACCCCAGAATCTGGTAGCCATCACCTACAGAATGAAAAATATACATGTTAAATCTGTTGAATTTTGCAGCAGTGCTGTGCTACAGTCTCGTGGTAAAGAGATAAAAATAGATGGAGATAGAAATAGAGTTGGAGACAAGGGGGATATAGGAAAGTAGAAAGTGATGAGCAGAAGAAATGCAAAAGGAGATGGAAAGATAACAAGAAAGAGGAAATAAAAAAAAGAATCAAGTGGTTGGCTATTGATCAAGTAAAAGCAAGTATAACGGGGGAATATGAGAAACATTTTCAAACAAATTTCACTCATATTGAGGATCAATAGCTTGATGCTGCACCCACTGGCTTCCACAGGACAGGCTTGGAGCTTCAATTCAATTTAGGTGACAAGATCACAAAAGTTTAAAGAGGTTTCCCCTCCCCCCCCATTAAATGTTTCGTAACAACGAAAGGAAACTCAAAATTAACATAGCAAAAATGTTCTTTACTTTCACCAAGCTGCTTCATATTTGGGCACTTCAGACTGTGGTTGTCAGAGACAGAGGTACCATACTACTATCGCTTTTAATCTCATGGATGGCTGCTAGTACTGAAATTTGTGTCAGAAACTAAATTGTCTAAATATGGTAAGGTTTGGTATTTCAAAGAAGATACAAGAGGAACTGGATGCACTGGAAGGGCTGAGCTGATTTTCTAATTTTGGAAACCTATATATGAATATTTTTTTTCTTTTGCTTTTAAATAGTTGGCATGAAAATGTGTTCTCAAGATACTAACACAATACAACCAGTTTTAAAACAGGTTCTCTGATAGGTAGAATTTTGTAACTAATTTTCTCTGAAAGCATGCCTGTGACTATATAAAGGATATAGTCAACTCTGAACAGCTACAAGTTACAAGGAGATTGCACAGGAAAATTCAATATCTGCTTGTACAGAGACCTAAAAATATGAGTGCAAATAACTGTGCAAAAGTGAGATGCATAAGAGAACAGCTGAGGATTTTTTGCAATATATTCGATAGATTTGTGAATGAAACAAAAAAGAACATCACATTTCTTTGCTGAAAATGTTTCGAAGTGTTTGGGGACACCTTTTTGATAAATTAAGTCATTGTTAAATTATCTTGATTTTTTAAAAACCCATTTTATTTCAGTAATGGTCATACAATAGCTTAATTTTTAATGATCTATATCACATTGCAGCTAATAGCTATATTTGCATAGAAACACCACAAATCTGCTTTAGCTGGGCATTTCCTAATGAACATGTTTGAAAACACTTCCTAGATAACAATTAGAGAAAAAAAAAAAGAGAACATTAAATCCTGCAAAAATCTGTGTCTGCTGTATCCTACAGACTTGGTATCCCTTCCAAAATCATTTAAAGAAAAACAGATACTAACCTTTTTATTTTGAGGTAGCATCTTTAAAGGTAGTCAGTATGCTTATTCTCCTGCTGGTTGCACCCAACCCTCAAAAAAGAGCTCCTTCTTATTACAATACGAGGCCAGTGCTGACTTCCCCCTGTAGCTGAAGCCAATCTAATTCAATGATGAGAATATTTCTGCTAATGGCCATGTGCAGTTTGCACAATAGCCTTTTCTTTTGATCTGTAACTGAACCTGGAATGGGAAATGTATTCTGGAAATATTTAATTGTTCCTTGAGTCGCGCAAACATCTGAATGAAGTGTGTGGCGCAGGATTTGAATGAATAATTTAAAGAACATTATAAATAAAAATAATATTCCCTTGTGCTTTCTACCAAACCTTCCTAAAAGCTTTGTGACAGCCCAGAAGAAATGCTGGGAGTGAGAGTAGTTGTTATTAACTGCATTTTGTAGATAAGGAAATTCAGAAAGGTTAAACAAGTTGCTCATGTTCGCTCTGTGAATCAGTATCTCCTTTTAAGAACAGAGTGTAGTTTGGGCCTGTGTTCTGTGTGTAGCTCTTAGCATTTGCCTTTCCTGCACAGAAGACAAACTGCAGCTTAAAGTTACCAAGGTCACTACGGGAAGGTAAAACCGAGAGGGTTGTCATTGAAAATTTTGTTAAATTAATGTATTTTAGGGGAAAAGAAAAACATGATTTTCCCCACTTTTTCATCTGTCCTTTGTGGCAAATCCCTTTAATCTCCTTCCCTGTGAAGCATTTCAGAATTTGCATTACGCAGCTGGTTCTGTGTCCAGTCTGTGCAGAAGACTGGAGGCATAGGCTTCCCCTTATCACGACAGGGTGCATATATTGAGGGCAATAAGTAACCCTGCTCACAGCATGTGGTAAGGACAGAAAATCAGAGCAAAGGAGAGAAGACAGGAAAGGCTTCTTTCCATGGAAGGCTACACGTGCCCAAGTATTTTCCAATGGAAGGTTAGGGGAAATTGGAAAACTGGAATGATACAGCAACTGATGACCTTCTCATCACATTTAAATTAATGATGGCTGGGGACAACACTACTAACTCTGATGACTCTCTATAGCCTACGGAGCAAGAAGGCCAGAAGACTGCCAATATTTCAGGAAGCCCTGTAGAAGACAAATATTATTGGCAAATTAAAATAACACAGGTCCTTGGGTTTAAGGAGGATCCAGGCTGAGATGCACATCCAGGCTGGACCCTGTGGCAGCTGGAGAAGCCAAGCTCTCCAAGAAAGTCACTGCAGGATGACAGTGCTTGAAATAAGATGGGTAAATGGAGGGAGCCCTTGGTGATTTCAGAGTATTTTGTCTTTGTCTTCTGGTGTTTGATTTTGACTGCCAAGTTTTTAAAAGACTGGTGGCTCTATGCATTACATGTATTTCATTATATAAATGGTCACCTATAAAGAAGTCATGTAGTAAAATCTACCTGTCTAGATTAGTCATGCACTCAGTGGAGGGAGACAGACTGCTCAGGAGGGTGATTTATCACTTTTTAATGGAAAACCTGTTTTAGAGCAGGAAGAACTGTTGTCCAAAAGAACAGTGAGATAGGAGTGAGCAAGAGCCTGAAAATCTAAGACACATTCTGTGAAACTTGAAAGTAGGTGGAGATAGAGCTAATCTCAACTCTGCAGCTGTGAGTCATAGGCTATGGGTACACCAGCAAGGAATTTGGTGCCAGAGGAGTGGAACAGCATGCAGAAACACCTAATGCTGAGGCTCGTGCTTCTACATTATAAACTGTTTTGGCATTTTACATTGAATAGGTTTAATCTGATCCTCTAGAGTAAAGGACCATACAAAGTGTATTTCTGAATCTGTTTGAATAATCAGTCACTGTTTTGGACCTTTCTGTCCCAGCTGAGGTTGGAGCATATTTGATATCTTTCCAAGACAGTGCTTTCAGTTTAGTTTTCTTTGGAAGAACTCTTGTTTGTATGGACCAAAACAGTTCTGTGAACTGAACCAGCTTGACTAAGTGGAGATCATGGTAGAATTTGCTCCACAACCACTGTTCCAAACCACAAAGTCCAGGTAAACACTTAAAATGCTGGATGCTCTATTAGACACTTTATTTATATTTCAGAAGCTGTATTTTATTTGGTAATATCAATTTTATAATGTCCTGTTAAACTGAGGTAATAATGCTGCTCATTTTACACTATCCTGCTAAACTGCAGTATGTTTTTTGGGGTTTTTTATTGTGAAGTTATTGTAGTAATGTAGTATTATTTACCTGCATGAAACGGCCCTCTGAAGTTCCCAGATTAGCAATGGTAAGGTTCCCTTTGGTGAAGACAGATATTGAAGTTAACAGGACACTGTTGAACTGGCCCATGAACAAGTCAACCCTCTGCAGAGGAGTCGTAACTTCTAAGCGATATTCATCATCTTGTGCTCTGCAGTATGAAGCATTTCTTGAAAAAGCCTGTTTGAAAATGAAGTACAGATGAGTACTGTCTTTATGAGTAGCAATAGATCTTTGTCAGAATGAAGTCATTTAGCACAAATTCATTCAACCAAAAGTATTTTAAAATGTTTCAAACTTAATTGCTTCATCAGTTATGATGTTCCATAAGGAAGGCAACGACTTCTGAATGTTACAGGAACGTTTCTCTAAACTTTTAAAATTGTGTCTGTAGGAGCAAGATATAGCGTCCTTATCTAACTAGATAATATATATATAAACACACATATCAAAGTATCCTTTCTCATACTGACTTCCTTAATGCTGCTTCTCCAAAAGACTCAGAATTCTTGTACTGCACAACCTGCCCAGTGACACAACTGCTTCTAAAACAGTTTCCTAGTGTAGATTCTCTAAAAGCAATGAGATTTTTTGCATTAAAATAACAATTTCTAATATTCTTCTCCTATTTCCACCACCTTTTTCAGAGGTAAGACACTAAAGTGGAGATAAAGACAGGGAATGAAAAGGGACATAGGTTAGAAAAAGTATGTTTCTGATTGTATGTTTAAAAGAAATTGTGGGGAAGACAGATTTTTATAATTACTCAGACTATTGTATTGATCATCTATGGTTCAGGCACTACTTCATCTGATCTCTATATGTTTTGAGTGTGCTATAATAGTTGCTGTGTTTGCAGAACTTTCATTTTGGGAATAGAGATTACATATTTTTAATTTTCATTGGAAAAATTCTTGAACAATATACTTTAAGTTATTTCTGAAGAAGAATATAACCTCCTGACAAATCAATAGTAATCTATTAACTGATAATTTCATTATTATTGATACTACATCATCTGTTTTGGGGACATTGTACAGACAACAACTAGGAATCCCTTAAAGGATATTTAACCAGTTTAAATTTGTAAGTCATGTAGTATGTTCCCACTGTGACATACTTTATGAATAAACATTTAGGAAGATTATAAAGGATCTTATGGTGGTTCCCTCTGTTGAAATCAATAGTAATCTTAATTTCTTCTATTTTTTTAATTGATTTGGTTTTTGTCATAAACATGTTTTAAAAAATCTTTTAAGCTTGAATGAGACCTTTGCAAGACAGCCAGGAGTCTTTTTTCTAAGTCAAATGGATCTGCATCATACCCTTAAAGAGCATGTAGGGGTAAAATTTTATTGTCTTGTTTTCTAGATCCAGATGTCTTTCCCTCAAAGTATGAGAAAGCAAGCAATGAATGAAGAATTTCTTGCTGGCCTAACTCTGGTGAATTCTGGACTGAAACCCAAGGAATTGAAAATACTATCAACAAAATGTTCTATCTAATAGCTCCGTAGTTTGCTGCTGAATTGTGATGTTTCTGAACCGAGCCCAGCAATAGCACTGGCAGGTGAAGTTTTCTATGGTACATAGGAGCTGCAGTCAGCACTGGTGCCAGCTCTTCTGAAGGTGCCCCGTCAATTTACTGTACCATTTAGGTGAAAGCCTACATCAGACCAAATGGGCAGTTGAAATCTCTGTGCAGTGCCTTAATGATACAGAAAAATGGCTTCCCATTAGATCTGGTACGGCAGTGACTAAACAATTTGGTTATCCACATACTAAAGGGTTTACTGCATTAGTTTTCTTATTAACTGTTAATATATGGTACATTTTGTTCAGCAGGACTTTGAATTAGGAACACTGAACACACTCTAAGTATTTTTTAACCCAGTGTTTGACTGGGTTAAATCATCAATGGGCAACTTTGTTTTCTCTTTGTTTTGGCCACCAAATAAGCTAAAAGCTGTGTTCTTTTGCACTCATATAATACCCAGTCTAAAAGTATTTCTGAAACATCTGTCTAGATTACTCATACAATGAGTACGAATAGTTCAAGTGCAGAAAGATGTACAGTTTTCATGCTTTCTGAAATAAGGCAGATTTCTGATTTTACCCTCCCCAACTTGGGATCTCTGCTTTTTCCTGTAACTGCTTTTTTCCATAAGCAAATGACTTTGGAGAGAGATGTTTCTGTGCTAAGCTTAAAGTACTTCCTCCTACGTAGTCATTTCAGCACAATTCAAACATCCTAACATCCTGCTTCATGAAACCCTGTTCAAGCTCTTTGGAAAAAGTAGCTAGATTTTCCTGCTTGCCCTTACACCTTTCTTAGCTTCTCCAAGGTCAGCTCAGCCACAAAGTCAGCTCAGCCTTCCTCAGAGATGCCATAATTTTGGGTATCTGCTGAAGAACCTGCAGATTGTTACACATATGGTTCTTACAAAACCTGGCGCTTCGTGGATCAACCACAATGCAAGGTTAGCTGTTCAAGAAATAGGAAGGCTTTGATCTTTGAGTAGAAATGCAGAGATTAAAAGGCTACTCAGAAAACTAAAGGAAGATTGATAACAGGGAAAACCTCAGCAAAGGAGCTGCTTTAAATTAACACTTTTAAACCTGATTCTCTTCCTCCCTCCCTCCCTGCTTCCCTCCTTCCCTCTCAGTATACACATAACTATCCATTTGGCTGTCAATGTGGAAAAATAACTGATGTCAGATGATGCACTCTGGTTATTATGCCAAGTTCCAGTGAGAAGTCACACAACTATTGAAATGGAGAATTAGAGCACGGGTAAGTGCTTGGGTTCAGCTATATTGCCTCTCTAGTAGGACAAGAGTTGCCAATTTTGTGTGTGATTCATAGAGAGGGCTTTGTTAACACGGCACAGGTGTGCCACTGGAATGCAGTGAGGTGTGAGCAAGCCCTGCCTTACAGCCGTGTCCAGAAGACTAGAAGATAACTAATTCTATCTTATTTGTTCATATGGGAAGTTGTGGTGCTTTGGAATTTACCCTTGATTTGGTCCACAGAACACAAACGTGGAAAAAGTCTCTAGACATTGCTGAGCTGAGCTATCAGGAGCTGTTATTGTTTTGCAGTTAACTGGTGGTCTATATGTCATATTCAGTGAGCATAAAAATAAAATGTTTCAGACAGAATTGCACATTCAAAGCCAAAAGTGCAAAGAGGGGAGGAATTCTTACACTAATGAAAATCTCAGAAAAATACTCAGTTAGGTCAGTGTCAGAAAAATGATCTGAAAGTCTAGTCTCTACTCTGAATACAACACTCAGGGGAAAAAAATTACTCAAAGGTATTTTTATGAGCTTTTCTGTTATTTACAGTGACTGCAAATGGGAGAAACACTCCTTCGGGCTCATCCTTCTAAAGCAGGACAAAATCTGCTCTTAGTTAAGTGCAGTGCTCATATAGAAAGTGATATTATGTATAATGTCTTGATGTTACGTTTAATGTCTTGAATAAACTGGAAATCAGCGACTTAATCACAGCAGAACATTTCATACTGTCTTGTGAGCCATTTGGAGGACAATAATTAAAATTAAAATTTAATTTGACAAATTGGAGAAATGGTCTGAAAGTAACAGTGATATTTCTTAGTGTCAATAATAAAATACTAGAGTTATGAAGTAGAACTCAAATGAAAGTAGGAATATGCATGAGTCATATTTCTTGCTGGCTCGTTTATGTGACTATTAAGTTGTTGGCTGTCAGGAATCAAAACTCTAAGTATCAGCTTTTGTTTTCTGCAATGAATACTGTGAGTCTCCATGAAGAGAAGTGGTCACTTAGAAGAGCCAACAGCATTTCTCCTTTCATAGAATCAAAGAGTCCTTTACATTGGAAAAGACCCTTAAGATCATCTCTGTGGCATAAAATGGAGTAGGGAGAAAATGACCTGGATCCAGATGCCTGCAAATGGCAAAAATCACTGTTCAAAAAAACTGCTGTAGAGTGAATGAATAGATGATGCTACTTAACAAATTAGTTCCCAAAACCATGAAAACCTGAGACAGTGTATAAGTTACTCATCTCTTCTGTTGTGGAAGTCAGTGAATTAAGATGAATAATCAAACTACAGTTTTCAGAGTGGGTCTTATTGGAATTAAAAACATAATAGGGAAGAATTTACATGTACAGCAGACTCTGAACAGGAGCAGTAACCATGAGGAACACAGAAGAACCTTGTCAGATTTCCCTGTCTAAATACTTAGGAGTATTTTTAGCCAATATAGTTTTGCTGGTTTTGATACACTTGAATTTTCTGGGTAGTTTGCATTATTTCTCTTTGAGTGAGAAGTACATTTGATCACTGCTTCTCTCAACTGAAAATACAAGAATGGCATTCTGGCCCCAGTAATTCAGTTAAGCCAGACTGTTGCCTGAGGAGGAGAGTGACTTGATCATCATCATGGTAATGATGACTCTTGTAATCCTAAGGAAGGGAAAAACAAATAATATGAAAGGGCTCAATTTTGCCAGTGGACACAAATTAATGTGTTAAACAATTCCTACAGAAGCAGATCCACCATGCTTCTGGTTTCTTCTTGACCAGTGAATGACACCTTGAGGGTGTGTAGGTGCTGTGAACTCGGTCCAGTGTTCATGCAGGACAGAATACATCTGGGACAGGGGACTGGGTTCTCTGTTTCTAAGAACTTCTGCTGAGGCAATGGAGCTTTACTCTAAAACGTAGTAGAGTTTTTTCCTCTTTTTGTTTTAAACAAAGAACTGTTTTCCTCTTCCTCCTTCCTCCTCTTCCCAAAACTCCATGTGTATGTGAAAGCAATTCAAAGATTTTTTAATAAAATACAGAGATAATATGTACCTTTCTGAGAATAAAATTTTTAAAAGAACTCCACTGATGTAAAGTTTTACACAGTATCATTTCTCTAACTCTTAATACTTCTTGCTTTGACCTCCTTCACTGCTAAAATGAGATGGGGGAAGGAAGTTACTGTACTGATGCTCCATTTAAGGTAATAGGTAAAAAGCCATCCATGTTAAATGTAATTAGTGAATACAAATTAAGATGATTTCATGTTTTTTTGTCAAGATCATTCAGAGAGTTATTTGCTTTTGTCATTGAACAGTACTGCATTAGTTCTCATAATCTGGTTAGTGCATTAGCACTAAGTAAATCCTATTGATTCAGCAGATAAAATGGACCTAAGTAATCTTCATATTTTGCTGCTTTCCCTTATATTAATTTAGCATTTAACTCAGTATACAGATTATCAAAGAAGAGGTGTTGACTAATTACACATTTTTAAGAAATAAAGCAATGAATCGCAGATGTGCTGCTGAAAGCAGTTTTGCTGTACATTTGTAGTGTATAATAGGTGCATTTTTCATAAGAGTCCTTATTTACATGGAAGCTGTGGTGAAATAAAAATGCTGGGAATTCCATCTAGACCAGTTATCCAAAGATAACGCTGGGTGTGGAGACTCTTATTCCAACATAACATTGCACAACAACTGCATGTCTAGCCAAAACAGTGGTGCCAGAGATGTGTGGGACAGAAAGAAGTCCAGAAACTAGGAGAAAATAATGCAATTTTCCCTAATTTCCACAGGTTGTGTATAAAAGCAGGTAACATCTGCCTTTAGAAAGTTAAGCTCTCATTATCACTTCCTGCAAGATCACTTCTCTAGCCTTTCTTTGTTTTCACACACCCTGTAGTCAGTGCAAGAGATGACCTACCTATGACCTACACTTGCTTTCTGAACCATTTATGCCATGGATCTTCTTCCTCAGCATTATTTCTTTTTTTTTTTTTTTCATTTACTGTGGGATTTAATTCTGGTTTTACTTGTATGTTTGGAAATGAGCAGTAATTCCACTCTGATGCAAAAGCTGTCTGAGATCAGAAACCCACATGCCACCTAGAAAGTTTGAATAACACAGCTCTTTCCTGGATAATAATTACCTACTGTTGCTTTAGTGAGCAATAATGATGGCCATATGTGGTCCTGAGTCAGAATAAGTAGCATAAGTAGAGAAACTGCTGAGGTCAGGTGGGTGCTGAGTGAGCTGAAAGATGTCTGCTTTGTCAGGACTTATGTGTCTCTCCATCGTTTGGCAGCAGAACGCAAGGAAAATTCATTGCTTGCTTAGATGTGTCAACCACCTACCAAAGCCAGGTGGGATAAATCCAGGACTTAGATCTGTATGCACCACACTGCAGAATCAGCTTCTCTTTCTTTGGAACATGAAATTGTGCATAAAGAAATCCAAGCAGATCTTTCAGAAGGGGCTGATATGATTCCATTGCAGAATAGTCATCCACAGACTTGATGGGAACTTAACCTGGGACCAAAGAGTCTTAGAATTTGATCAGAACCCAAGAAAGGAGGCTTAGATCTGAATATTATATCTCTCTAGCATTGCATACCTACTAGTATACATTTTGGATGTCTCTTATTGTGGGAATGTAAATTTTTTTTAATTTGCAAGGCTATATAGGATAGGAAAATTATTCTTTGTCCAGTTCTACTCTTTAAATTTATTTAAGTGACTTCAGAAACTGAGACATAAAAAACATGACCAGATATCAATTTAAAAAAAATATAAAAATTACTTTCTGCCTGAAATGATTTCTGTGCAATTCCAGAGAAAAGCAGCAGAGTCACTTTTCCACTCTAATAACCAATAGGGAACCCTGCCTTCAGTAGAAGAATTTGATTAAAAAGTCTGGAAATTGAACATTATTAGTAACTCTGGCTGATAAATCTGTGCCCTTTGCAGAAAATGGTAGTTTAACGGATACCACTTTTTCACAGAGAAATCCAGCTTTCATCAAGAAGATGATAAAAGACTAAGCTCCAGCACTGGGAAGCAAACAGAGACAGGTCCCTAACAGGACATCAGGAGAAGGAAAACTCCACTTTTTGCAGCAGTCAGTGACTAAGAGGTTGTCCCCAAACCCCATGGCTCCTTGGGCTTGGAAGAGTCTGCAAAGATATCTACCACTAGGGGTGGTGTGGTACTTTCCAAAGAAACTCCCTGACCTGCCTTTTTCCTTGCCTTATCTTTTTCTCAGGAGCTCCTTCTTCAGGGTGTCCATGGGCCAGTCCAGGGACAGAACAGCCCTTACTTCTGTAGTCAAGTGTGTGTTGAACCTAGTCCAGCAGGAGATCACCTTACCCAGACCCACACCCATGCCCACCTCCCACCCCTGCACACTCATACCTGTGCCTCTATCCATGCCTCCCTCACATGCAGCTTAACTGGATTCCAGACTCTCCCTGCAATCCCTCATGCCAGGCGGTTTGCCCCAGTCAGCTCTCCCGTGGCCGGGTGGGTAGATGGCCATGTACCTAATGGCAGAGGGGAGCTGGCAGGTGAGCACACCCTGCCTTGCACTGCCCTGGTGCAGGCACAGCAGAGACCCTTGGTACTGCCAGGACTTCTGGCAGACAGGCAGCGAGCACCAACAGGAATGCGGATGCAGTCTCTCACCTTATTACTAGGGTTCAAGTGTGTCCTAAAGGGTGTCAGTGCGCTCTGCCCATCCTTCAGTCCCTCGTCATTTGTTATTCTGAGACGTCAGAACCCCACAGAGGAGCCTGCATACGGATGGGAACAGATTTTGTGCCCAGGCAGAGTGCTGCATGCCATCTGATAGAGCATTTCCAGAGGAATAAATGACTCAACCAATTCGATGGGTTCTGGTGCCTGACTTCTGGGGAAAATATTCAGTCACATTCTACTCGCAATAGAAAAACACCTCCATGCTGTGGGATTATCTAAATAATCCACATCAACCCTTTACAATCAGAGATATGTGGCGTTATTTTTAAACCTGCCACAGATTTTAAGCCAAATGGTGTGGAATATTACAGTTACAGGGCCCCAAGGGTTATTTGTCTCTATTTTATTAAATATTCTTAGACACAGCCTTAAGATGACAGATCAATAAGTCCCTTAGTGGTTTCCTGATAGAAGGCAGCAATTATTTTCTTCCATTACAATATAAGCATAACCTAATTTTACTCATCTATCATATGTGTAATGGTAATAAAGAAGCATCACCATGTGTTTATTTTACTGTCACTTTATCTTTTGTTTGGTGATTTTCCATTTTACTTTCACATTTTCCAGATGTTTATGCCTTTCATTCAACAGGAGTTGTAACCATTTTGTCTTGTTTTATGACACTTGCTGGGAACATGGTGGCAAAAGCATGTCTGTGGTTTCTCTTTTCCTGTAAGCCTAAGTTCTTTAGGCTTTCACCTGAATTTACCTGTAGAAGAAACAGTGCCATAAGATCTTTACAGAGATGAATCTGGATTTCATTTTTAGAGGTGCTTTATCATGTAAGTCAATAATGATTGAAGTCAAGTAATTTGGCTTACAATTGTTTAGCACATAACAAATGCAGAGAGGCCAAACAATGCCTCTAAGACCATGATCTAACTAAAGGCAGCTAAAGAGTATAGTTGAGATTGTCAAGGTCAAAATCAACTCATTTTCCTCACTTGAAAAATCACATTTAATCCATGGTAAAGATGCACAGTACTGGACTATGTCTGCAAATGAAGTAAGCAGCATTTTTCTCCTCATTAAGCACACCTATGCTTTGAGGAGTACCACACTGAGGCTGAAAGTGACTAACTGACCAAATAAATTCTGCTTTAAGACTACATCCAGTTTTGTCTGTGTTGTGGGAGATTCCAGAACAGTGATTCAAAACCCTCCATAGCAGCTATCTCTCAGATACTTTTCTCCTGACTCAAGCAGTAAAACCTCTTTAATATTATTCACCATTTTTCTTATAATTGAAAGCCAGTTCTGTTTCCACCTTGTTGTCATTTAAGTGTCAGCCAGCTCTTCACCAAAGGAAATTATTAGGTAGTACTAACTGGTCACAGCTCTGCAGAAGCACATCTGACATCAATTAGATGCTTCATTGGATTCACTTTTCCTAACCCTGACTTCAGTGAGCCCAGGTTTTGGCTTAATATGTATTACACTTAAACACATTTGGAAATGTTTTATTTTGATATTATGAAGTTTTCTGTGAGCATTGTGAAACACAGTTGTGTCTGGATTTATATCTCGTGGTTGTTTGACTTTGCTCTCCAACTAAGCTCTGATGGAGACTTTTTCCATGGGTGAGCAACACCTTCTTCAGTCCTTGTGAGTCCTTCTGATATTTATAAAGGGGATCCTTAGATTTCATCAGTTTCCATAGCCTGAACATATTGGATCTGTCTCTGGATTCACACTCGAATTCACATCTATAAGATTTCTTATTGCTGAGGCTGTCAGGATAACTAACAGAAAGATAGGCCTACAATAGCACAACCACATAAACTTAACCACATAAACATACTTTTTCCAGAAAATAAGGCAAAAACTGAACACATTTTGTCAATCACATCAAGATGAGTAGAAGTTTTTCTCTTTTTTTGCTTTAAATATGAGAAAAACAAGTTGGGGAAATGTTTTGGATGTATCATTCAGGTTTATTTTGGTCTAATTCTACCTTTAGAAGCCTCAGATTAAACTGTCCTGAGGGACAGCCACTTAAAAAGATGGACTACCTGAAGTCCAACAAAATTATGTACAATTGTCTTACAGGACTTTTTTTGATAACTTGAAATGGTCTTCATCAATCAGACTCTAACTGTAAATTATCAGAGAGCACTTCCTTGCAAACGGTGTTAAAGGCTCATTTTTCTTTATAATGCTGAAGTTAGTCATATACCACATTTGCTGCTGGACTGTTTTCACTGTCCTGTGACTTAGTCTTACAGTGGTCAGTGCCTTTCACTTGCATCAGTGGACTGTGGTTTCATTCTCTCAACATCAAAGAGAAAGATCATCTTGGCTACATTACAAAAACCAAGTTTTGAACTTTGCCAAAATAAACTGTGACAAACTCTCAGAGTTTATAAATGCTTTCTTTTAAGTTGAAGGTGACTTACAAAAAGGGGGAGAATGGTTTATGCCCTCATGTACATTTTTACAATGTACAAAGGCCCTAAGAAGAGTTGAGGGGTATGAGATTCTTTTAAAAAAATTATTAGTTAATCTCCATCAAAATCAGGGAAGACCAGATCTGACATTCTTGGGACAAATATAAGAAATAATGTGCTTTCCTTCTTCTGTCTGCTCCTTTCCTTCCTTCACATTCCAACCCTGCAGGTCTATTTTACACACCAGAGAAAAACCAGTGCATAGAGGATGCTTGACAAATTCTTGCCAATCTTTTTGTCCAGTTGAAACCTGAAAAACCTCACAGGACACTTTTTATTGGAGCCTTAATGAGTCCTCTGGAATAAAGCAAAGAAAATGGAAGGGCAAAGCTTGACAGTCTTGATATTTCAGTGTTAAGCAAACAATCAGGACAAAAATTTCTGACTGCCTTTATGCCATTTAAAAGAACCACAAGAAATCATAGAAACATTTTTCCCTTTATCAATTTAATGCAGCAGAAATCAGAGCTCTGATGACATTTCTTGAAAACGGGCAACTATAATAAACATGTCGGCAGTATAAGACATTCATTCTGATATGCAAAGCAGCAGCAGACTCTGGGAAAGCTTTTGAAACAGGGAAATACTTCCCAGCATGTGAAAAGTGGCAAATTATTCTGTCAATATTTTAATGGTATACTTTGCTATGAAAAGATCACCTTATGAAATGGGTGTATAGGCAAGTGCAGAATGAGAAAAGTTAAAGGCCACGAGCTTTAAAGACAGTCATTCACAAATCATATACCCCAGGAATATAGAATAAAGTACTTTCAGAGAAGAACAATGTTCCTTGTTAAAAATGAACTGAAAAATGGAAAAAAAAAAAGGATATTGCTACCTCAAATGAAAAATTAGGACAGCAATAACACAGTGAAGAGAGATAAGCTACTGTGCTGAATGTTTGCTAACTTGTTTTTAGTTCCTGAAAATTGCCTGTCCCCTTCCCACAAAAATGGGAATAAAATGCTATGTCTGTCTGTTTGGGCTGCTGTATCAGCATCCACTGGCAATGTCTACACCTGTGTTCAGTGCCTAGAGCCTGCCATAAGCAGTCATCCCCCAAATGCCAAGACTGCTGTGGTTGTGCTCAGACTGTGTCAGACCCCTCCTCCAAGCACATTTCTGCTATGGAGGAAAAGCCACAGGATCTCTGTAATGGATGCTTCTCTCCAGACTGCCCTGTCTCACCTCTGGCAGTGGGGAGCAGAGCTTCTCCTTGATCAAAGAGACTCCCAACCCCGCCCACAGCATGTGTCAGCATCCCATCCTGATGCCCTGTGCTGTTAGAAGGGCTCTGCTGATACTTTGAGTGAAGAAGGCCTGTGGCTCCCACCCTCACCCTGAGCCATCCCAAGAGCGGGATATGACAGATCCCATCCACCTGTAAATGCAGGCTGAGCTGTTGCTCTGTCCTGACACAGGCCTCACGTTGGCTGAGCAGAGCCCCACCACAGAGGCTCTGGCTCTGCGCTCTGGAGAGGACAGCGTGCCACCTCTGAGCTCCAAAGTACCTGACTCCTAGATTCTGTATTTCTTTAGCAAGAGCTAAAACCAACATAGGCACTGGCCAGAAGAGAAAGGGATAATGTCTGTGCTCCCTCTGCTCACAGTATTTCATATGGTTGGAGAGCAGCAGCCACCTGAACTCACGGTGTATAGAAAGGCAGTCCTCTCACCCAAGACCACCTGTATCTTTGTTCAGATACACTTTACATTGACACTTGTGAAGAAAACTGGTGTCAGTTTCTGTACCAAGCATGAGTAACCACATTACAATCTGGCTCTTTGTGGCATATTCCAAACCAGCACTTTCATTTTTTTCTGAGAAGGGCAGTGATTCACTATTAACATACTTTTAAATATGTGATGTTTTTCTGGGACTCTTCAGTGCACATGAATACGAATGTGTATGAATGCTTTTAAAAAAATATTAAATAACTGCCTAAATGTTCCATTTATCTGCATCATAGTCTCTCAAGAAAAAGACTTACAAATCTAAAAAAAAAAAAAAATACTTTTTCCCCAGTCCCAATACATTTGTAGCCCCATAAAGACCTCAATGATTTTCATACTTAACTTATAGGAACTAATCCTTTTAGAGATGAATAAAGGGCAATGCTAAGTAATGTGCAATGATCAGGAATTTACATTTTGCAACTGAAACTGAAGGGACGGATACCGGGCAATGGAGTAGGCAAAGAGAGAACAAAAGTCACAAAATGTAACAAGTAAACTATTGCTTACCCTGTTGAAGCAGTATTTGCTCTCTTTCCCATAAAAGTGTTGGAGACATTTCATGTTCTGCTTGTCAACAATCTTGTTGAAGAACTCATTGATGGTTCGCACAGAGACGGCACAGACAGCAGATCTGTTGGTTGGTTCAGAAGAGTCTGGTTTGCTTTGTGCAAAAACACCATAGAGGATATCATCATTCAGCCCAAGGCCCATTTCGTGGGCTAGAGCTGCACCAGGCTTGCTCACGTAGGCAGCTTGCAAAATGTTGAATACCTCCTTTCGGATGGACCTCTTTCTTCGCTTTTCAGTAAAAATGCATTCAAGAGGCATTTCCATGTAGGAACGCATCTCTGAGTCTAAAGTGCAGAAGCGGATAATTCTAGTGTGAAAAGCTTGTGAGTCGAGAGTTTCTCTCTGTACAGTCAAAAAATAGACAAAGTGGTCATTTTCAAAGGCATGGACGTACCTAATGGGATACGAGTCACGGAACTGAGGGAGGATATCTATATAAGACTGATCTGTGAGAAATTCAAAACCATCCTGTGTTTCTTTTAATCTTCTAACTGATATTGAATGCAGCACATGGGGAGGTTGAAATTTAGATGTCACAGTATTTCCAACAAAGAAGTTGACAAACCTGTCCTTTTCAGTCACCAAAACTTTGGTTCCTAAAGTGCTAACAACACAGTCAGGACAATTATCTGCTTCTCCATCCACCTGGGGTGAGTACATGCAGTGCACCTCGCTTTCAATGTCAGCAGGGTTGTCAGGGTGAATGATGTGACGGTGGCAGATGCCCCCGGACACACTACCACAGCTGATGAGCTGATCATCATAGTAAGTTTCTAAAAGCAGTGCCATGTTGACATTATCCTTCCATATGCTGTTAGATAAGTTGGTTTTATCTCTGCAGTCTTCACATGGCGCACAGTCAGGGTTTTCCAGAACAGGCCCAGTCTTGTACACAGAAATGTTCTGAAGAGTTTCATTTAGTACATAAATCTTGTTGACTGCTCCAATATAAACATGGTGCTTGTATAAAATGACATTCTGAATTGGTGTTTCTGCAATGAAGTTAGGAAGGTCATATTTTACACCAAAATTCATCTCTGATTTTTTAGCTGCTTCTTTGCATTGTCCATGGCTCCTCTGCAGCAAAGCAAACAGGAATATGATAAACCCAGAAGGATATGCAGCAAAAGGCTTCATTGTCAGAGATCTAATCTGTCAAAATATATTTAAAGGAAAGACTGGTTATATTTCATATACTAAAACACCAGTTTATCAGTCAACAGAAATGCATTTCTAGGCTGCATGTAGTAGCTGAACTATTTCAGTTTAAGAAGTGTTGCAATCTTGCTTAGTGTCATAATAGTTGTGCTAGAAACCACTACGATCACTGTTCTTTGTGGGAACCCATTTCACTGCCTTTAGAATAATTCACAGAAGGATTTTCTTATGATGAATTTCTTGAGACCCCTCGGCATGTTGTAGAGCAGCAAAAGAGAGATGACTACTTCCACATTGGCATTAAACCAGCTGACTGGTACGGTTTAGAACAGGACAGTGTACACATTGCTGAAAGCAAAACTGCCCAGGACACTCAGGACACAACCGCACACAAAGCAGTTGGAGCACTTCAGTGTGTGGATATATTTGTCAGGTTTTCAAGGGGCTGAGTGGGTTCCCAGCACAGCTGCTCAAAAGTAAGAAACAGAAAAGACATTAAATAATGTGAAGATTTGAGCTGGAGTGGACTTCTATTCTGTTGACATTTTTGATTAACCAAGGAAGAGACACTTCTCCACTAGACCAAAGGAAGAACCCCCCACTCTCTCTCTTCGAGCTCCTCAAATCACTGTCTTTCGTAAGGGCCCAGTTGGGAAAAAAGAATGTCTTTTTTCAGCCAGCCCTACTTCTTGGAATAGTCATTCTCCCTAGTGTTGACAAGGCTTTGCAATGTGTTATTAGAATATTTTATGCATCATGTGGTGCCTGGCATGTGCAAGCTTTATTTTAGGCCCTGCACCACAGCAGTAAGTCACTCTGGTGAACCTTACAAGATACAGGCGTATCGCTGTGTTGTAAACAAAGGGCTATCAAGTGACCTACAGCCATTAACTGATGAAATCAAACCACCTAGCTCTTCTCTCTTTTTTTTTTACATCTCCACACAATTGTTTGATGTGGCTTGAAAAACCAAAGGCAGATGACTTGTGTGATATTTCACCCCCTTGAAAGATCAGTGAAATGAACTGTGGTTATGAGCGTTTCAGTGCAGTATCCACACTATGCCCTGTCACACCAGACATTTTCTGTTAACATCATGACACAGTTGTTAAGCCACATTTAGCTTCTTCATGGAGAAAACAATTCTGCATTCTAACAGCAATATGATCACATACTTTGGGGAAATCCTTGGAGTTTGACTATAGTTAGGCAATTGTTGCTAATCAAGAATTGCTTGTGACCACTGAAAGAATTTAAAATAGACGACCTTGAAAATGACAAACTGAATAATAGGAATCTGTACTGACTTTTTCTTTCATTAGGACCTTAAGCAAAATGAAAAGATGACTACAGACCAGAGCTTTTTCAGCTCTGTATAAATCCAGTGTTTTCACTAGACTGGTTAAAACAATCCATCAATAATTCTCTTGCATTTCTTGCAGTGCTTTATTTCAGCGTTCATTGAATTCCTTCTGTGGTTTACCTCCTGAATTACACAAAATAATAGGTTTTGGAAACTAATTGTTCTTGCTTTCTGTTATCTGATAAGAATCATGATTGAGAGTTGAGGATAAGAATCAGAAACATAGGCTATTTGCAAGTATTAGCTGGTAAAAACAAGTCACACTTCTAGTATTAAGATATAAAGATCTTCCTTCAAAGCAGTAACATTTTTCTCATATTAATTAGTGATAACAGAATCCTGGGAACGAATCTGCCTGGATTTACATTTGAGAGAAAAAGAAAAAAAGAGCAGGGGTATTGCTATAATTAGAAAATAGTCCCAGTACACAAAGCGCTGACCTCCATATTGTACAGGGCAGGAAATCGTTTTCTCATCCTCTGTAACATCTTGCTATCATGGAATTTTTCCTGCTCTGTGCTGGGGTGAAACCAAGAGCTTTCAAAGTTTGTGCAAAACACCCAGAAGTCACACCCAATCCAAGAACAACTGTGTTCACGTCCTGCCTGGCCAGTGCCAAGTGAAGGTCCCAGCACTGGGAGGAGTGCGAGCCTGGTCTGCCTGTCTGCCTCTTTTCAACCAGCACTTCCACCAAGAAACTGCTGAAACTGATACATTCCTGCAGAATCACTTCTGACAAGTCAACATGTTCTGACAAATACTAGATTAAGTAGAAAATTCCAAAAGTGCTCTATTGGAGACACAGGTATATTGTTTACTGCAGTAAGTTTAAATCCACATAACAGAGGTGGCCCTTTATGGAGAGAGAAAGCAATGGGTGGGACAAGAATTACGTGACGATGAGGCTAATTTATCATCAATACAGGAACAAAGATGCCAGGTTACTTGACAGGTACCTTATTTGTTGCAGTATATTCTGTGCTATGTTCTTGTTCTAATGCTCCCAAACAGACTTCCCACCCAGTATGTCCTTCAGTCTTCAGTTTACAGTCCTCCCCATTCTTCCAGTGTCTGAAAAAGAGAGGATCCCTAGTTGTCCCACAACCAGTACCAGTGTGCACTGCAGGGGTATTTAGAGCCATAAATACTGTCTGACTTATTCTTTTCCTCAAACCACATTTTGGGATGTGAGGCCAGTATCCTCAGTCGGGCTGCTCTGCCTACACTCAGTGAAACAGTACTGGTTTCAAGCTGTGCTCTGGAGACTGAAAATTCCTCCTTAGACTCCTTTAGCAAGTGAGATTGGAACCAAAAATCCAACAGTAAGAGCAAGGGCGGGAGTCAGTGTAATGTAAAGGATGCCAGGAATAATAGGTACTGTATTTTCACCACAACAGGAAGGAAAATATGAGCAATACATGAAAGCCAAGTCATCTCTGCCCTTCTATTTGAGTCTCATCATGGTGCTGTCCTTTGTATACTTTTCAGGCGTTTCAAGCATCCTCCCAGACAGAGATCTGCTGATTCCCACCTATGGGAAGCTCAGGCTCAGATTTATGGGCAGCTCTCTAAGGAAGATAGTTCCCCACAATCCAAGTCTCCACCATACTGTGAATCTTCCCTCAAGGTGTCTGAAATCAGAAGGAACATGCCCTGTAGACATTTATAGCATAGGGAGAACATAAGAATTATGTGAAGAGTACAGTGTACTTCACAGTCTTCACATCATATAAACTCTGTTCTTCCTTACTCAGTCTCATGATGTTGGGTGTCTCTTTTCATCTGCATCTGACCCAGGTCCTTTCTCTATTCTGACACTGCAACCTCCAGCACAGACCTGCTCTTTGTAACCTCCAGACCAGGTCACTGCAAATACACTTCACCTGAATACATCCTGAAGAAGCAGGGAAACTTTGGTGAATTAAAAATTCAATCTTGTCTCTCTTCAAAAGTCCAACAATCCCCACTCTTCTCAGCACACACTCAAATGTAATTTGTTGAACTTAAGCACTAAAAGAGTTATGATGAGTTAGAACCAAAATACTTGTGTTGTAGATACACATTTTGAGTACAGGTTGAAGAACTAGCTGCTGTCTACCAGCTGCAGAAAGAAAATGAGTAATTCCTTTGTTTCTCTACTTGGTTTGAATGATGGACACTGTTCAATCCTGCTGACCTTCCCATGACTCGTGTGTCAGTGTGTCCTTCATGTGTCTACAGACGACTTGTAAGTTTTGGCCTGTGATGACTATCAGCAAGCGATAGTTGTGGAGGGATTGCTCCTTTTGCAAGAGATATTTTCAAAGCCAGTGTCATGATGTGCTCATTTTTCTATCCCTCCTCTGATAGCAGCCAGTAAATCTCATGAGAAAATGGATTTTGGGATGAGAAGATGGATTTTGGGATGAGAAAATGGATTTTGGTTAACCATTGCAAGTGGTTGGTCATATCAGTGTGATTGGCAACCTCAAATGCTATGGCTGGTGCTTCCCATCAGGCATGGTCTTGTACCATCAACAGTTTCCAATGGTAATCTTCTTTCTACAAGTTTCAGTCCCCCTAATTATGGATGGATAACTAATTATAGGTGATAACTTATAAATATTGAACATCATGTTTCTCCTTCTCACTGTTTGCCACTGTATTCACAAGTCAGGCCTGGCCTTATTGTGGAATAATGTTCAAACTGTCATATGCAAGGAAGCCAGAAACAGAGCTATGCTCGTCTTCCTTGCCCCCATTTCAGAAACTTTGGTCCCATTTAGCTCTGATGACTAGCACTCCATGGATCTACACAAGCTCAGACAACACGCTGACATGAAAGCGTTTTGTAGGTTGTTTGGTGCATCTCATTTTTCCTTGCTTTATTACAGAAAAGGAAATGACAGGGTCCTCTTTATCCCACAGAGAGCGTGTTTGTACAAGAACATATTTAGTCTTCAAATAGGTCATTTCAGGTTAGGTAACAGCAGAGTCACACTAATTAATGTTTAAAAAACTATATTGTCAGCAAATGGTAGCCTTTTCCCCTCTTTAAGGAAATGTTTGATAGTATGGTTTTATACTTTTTCCAGAAGGATAGTACATCTTGTTACTTTAGTCTCTGACAGAGTTGTGGTGGCAAATTTATATTGAATAACCCTAGTGACTGCTCCTCCTGAGTGTTCAGTTTGCTTTGCTATTTTGGACCAAAATCTGTGCCAGTTCAGGACCTGATTCCCTGTGGATCAGAGGCCTTGCCATGGAGACAGCATCATCATTTAAGAGAACAGGGCAAGTGAGAGACGGGTAATGATAACAGCTCCATCCATCCAAGTTTAATGTGTTGTTGCAAATCTGTCACAGCACTGGCATCAGCTTCAACAGATTCAGCTCGCAATGGATATATCTTTATCAGACTTTTCAATTAATCAATTCCATCTGTACACAAGACTGGTTATATGCAAAACACTTTGTGAGGGTAACCTGTTTTCTATGTTCACAGGTTAAAAAATGTTCTTAAGTCTGAAGAGAGTTAGTTACTTTAAGATAACAGAGAGAACAAGAAAATTGAGTAAGTCAGCAGCAAACACACAAATGATCCCTGAGTTGAATTCAAATGGCTAATCTGAGGTGAAATTCATGTCCCCTTGTCTTCAGCACTATTTCAACTCTAGTTTAGGTCACTCATCCTGACTATGGTGGAAACATAATTTTCCTGCAGCATGGTATGTACTCTAACACAATGCAGCATTCCAGTGTATAGAATCAAAGGACTTATTAGTAGTGATTTAGGTCTTAAATTCATTTATAGCAGAGCTGGGAGGTTTCTGTGGTGTTCCAAGAGATGTGTGTGCATACAGACGGCTGATGGAGAAGAAGTTGTGGGCAGGACACAGCCCAGGCAATTGCTGGAGGATCTACCATTAACTAAATCCTCTACATATCCAGTGCAGTCATGTGTGTCAGAAGAAATTGCTTTCATTAGCAGGTGATCTGTAAGCCTTTTCCTACAATATTCAAACACATTAAAAAAAGAATTTAAATTGTCCCTGCATAAAATACACTCTTTGATATACATGCTCCATTACTGGCTCCAATATACCATTGTAATTCACAGCAGCTATCAAAAGAAGCATTTTTGTTGTCTAGCATATTTATTTGTAACAGGCTTTAAACCACAAGAACACTAATCTAGCATTTGCAGTGGAGAAAAATGCTATTCTTACACTCATGTGGCATTATTTTTGGAGGTGTCCTGCAGTGCATTAGAATGTTTAACTTGAAACTTTCTTCAGAACTTAACATCCTGAAGCCAACTCATGTCATGGGTTTCTAGCACAACTGGATTTATTTAATCATTTTTTGTTGTGATGGGCTACAATGGCACTACTAGTTCTTTTGTAATGAAGCTCAGTAAATACTCACTGATATATTAAAAATGAGTGGAACAGATCAAGAGCTATATATTGCTCAAAAAGATTAATTTCATAGGTGGAATACAGCATTGCTTGCAATTGAGGAAAATTTCTCATGTGAGGAAGTGGTACTCATTTTAAGAGCTGAGGAATCAATTCCACAAAGAACATGGATTAAAAGTTCAAAATATACAAAGAGTAACTGAAATCCAGGGAGGAAATACCCAAAATAAGGTAGATCTTTCACTGTTTCTTCATGCTTATATTTCTAGATGGATTCAGACCTTTAATTACAAGAGGACAGCCTTCCACATCCGGATGATAAGGATGGAAGAATTTTTTAAAAACAATTATATTGTTTAACAATAACAGGAAAATAGAAAGCAAACTTTCAACATCACAATTGTTTCATCATGTTCACCTGAAATACAAATCAGCAATTGTGGAACTTCAGAAGGAAAATACCTGTGATGCTATTGTGGCTCTTTACCACTAGACTAGAAGTAAAATAAGCCCAATCCTAGCACAGATTTAAGTTTGATTTCTGCAGCAAATAATTAAGCCTGACAACTGACATCATATTCAGTCCAAATGCTCAGTACAAGTAGAAAAAGAGCTATGTGTGTGTGAGTAGAAAAGCATGCTATGCTTGATACTGTACATGTCATGATGAATAACACAGGACAATGTTGGTCTTCTGGTCCAGGTTAGTGAATATGGAGATATCTGGGGTTTGCTCCCAATTTTTCACATTTGAATAGACTAATTAATCTCTCACATATTTTCACTGCATATGCAAAGCAAAGGCCTTTATTGACGCTAGTCAGTTGAGATAAATGCAGACGTTCCCTGGTGGACTGAGGAAGTCACACAAGCTCAGGTAAAGATGCAAGTCTTTGTTTCTCATGTGGTAAAATCACCTTATAGTAGGAGAAAGCAACTTCCTTGTATTTCTGAGTCGATCCTGCTGATCAACTTTTTTGCATGAGTCTGAGCATTTTGTGGTTGTCTGTACAGAACGGGGACAGTGTAATTTCCTTGGAATGTAGTTCCTCCTTTTGGAAAGAGCCAAGTTGGCAAACCTGGCTGCAAGCACAGTTTTAACTCAATTCCCTCAACTACTCTCAGCACTTAGATTTTCTACGTTATGTTTTATGGTTATAACATCTACCTACCTGAATTTTTATATTGAAATGCAGAGCAGATTTTGGAAGCCTTTCCTGTCTTGTAAAGCTAACAGCCTTCCATACTGTGATAATTAAAGGAATGACACGGGTCATAAAAATGAAAAAGATTAAAAGGCAGATAGTCATGAGTAACCAAGATAGCATACAGATTTGATCTAAATGTTCTAACAGCAATTATGAATGATCTTGATGCAGGACATTTCCTGCAGTTTAATTGTCATTTTGTGCTAATGGTTCTTAGGAGTCCCTGAGATAATAACTTTTCATAGCCAAACATTAATCTCTTAAAAAAAAAAAAAAGTTGTGTATGTCAATAGATACAGATGGTAAAGCATATTATATGACAACCATACCAAAGTAGTAATGATAAGGTGTATTATATTAGAATAGTACCAATGGATCTACAAGCCTACCAAATTATTAAGTTTCCTTTTAATGTCATAGTACATATAGTAAGTATAATATCAGTAACTAACACCCAACGAGTCCCTGAATTCTTCCAAGGTGTGGTATAAATACCTAGGATACCAAGCAAAAGAAATTGTGCTGGCTCTGTTCTTTCCTCTGAAAGAGCTGGCAGGACAGTGTCAGGCAGTGGCTTTCTGCTTGGCAGACACACATAAACCATGCCACTGGCTGCCATGACTTCACCCTTCTTAGTCAATGTGTCTCCAAGAGCCTCAAGGCAAATTAGTGACAAAACTTAGGGTCAAGGCTTTCCAAGAGGTTGCTGACGCCTTGCTTGATACACAGCTCATCAAGCTGCGATGTCACGGTCAAACTGTGCAGGGTCCCAGCAAGATCAGCACATCTGTACAAGTGAGCTGGGCCCATGGATTTGGAGAGCTGACCCAAAGGCTGGAATGAGACTCTCAGCTCTCCACTACTCAGTCTGCTGGGGGTAGCTTATCCAGGTAAAGGAAAAACCAGGAAAAAGCTCTGCTTGTGGACCTCTATCAGCACTGTACAGAGGACTTCAGGTTGCCTCAAGTCCTCTCCTTGCATCTAGGAGCTTTTGTGAGGCTGCTGAACTGGTCTGGCCTGGCACAGTCCATTGGGCTGATACTGTGGTTTGTCCACATGTATTATATTTAGCACTGGAAAACAGACTGCACTCCTTCCGTGCCCAAGCTGGCTCCACAAGGTATAACCATGATTGTGTAATGCTGTGTTTGAGATAATCAGCCCCGCCAAACACAAACCACCTCTATGCAAAGCTAAGTTGGTGGTCTTTGCCCCAAGTGAAAACGTGGTGCAAACGCTCAGAACAGCTACAAACAAAACTGAATTGGCTGGTTTGTAAACCTTCTAGTGAACGAAATGAAGTCTTTATTCATGCCTAGCTTAATACTTTATCTGATACCAAACTTAATAACCTGATGGTCTACTTAGCTCTGTAGCAGCTTTTTGGTAATCAAACAGGAACAATGTCAAGGATAGGGTTCATTTCCCATCTGTGTTTGGTTAGGAGGTTATGACCTTTTCTTTTTAATGCTGACCTCGCTTTTGTCACTGTAAGTTTATGTTATTGCAATGCACTTTAACTGATGCCCTACTTTCACTCAGTTTAGAAATGGAGTTAATGACGATCCATTGGCACGACTGCTGCCTTGCTGCGAACCTGTGATTCATGATCTCCTTCCAAGGACTTTACGGTATTGGCGTTCATAAATCCCGAAATGGCCTGGGACCAGCCTATCTGACATCCTGGCTCTCACCAGAGGCAACAGTGTCACAGCTGCAATCAGGAGAGTGGCTGATCTGTAGCAGCCTCAGCTCCCTTTTTTTTGGCAGATGTCCCTCAGCAAGGGTCCGTCAACCACAGCCTTTATTTTGAAATATTGTGTTGACCTTCAGAAGATGCTTAAAATCTCAATAGTTTGAAGGAGTTCAGGGATGGCTGAGCAGTCTGGGTTTTTTCATGCTAATAGAATCTTTTTCTGTTTTGTTTCTGAAAGGATTTTTCAGCTGCTTCATTTACTTTCTTTCAGCCTGTCCTGTCCCCTCATTTTGGGGAGACCTGAGAAGCTTAAATGTGCAACTGTTGCTCTTCAGGAGTTCTCATTTATACCGGGCCCAGAACCAGGTTTTGGACTTGTTCAGGCCCTGGAATGCCTCCTTTGGAAATCTGGAGCCAGATTCAAGGAGTCTGTGAGATAAGCAAAGAGGCTGTTTCCAAACTTCAGAGGGTATTTACCTTTCTCATACAGGTGAAATGAGGATACATGAATTCATTCTTACAAAACACCTCCAAAACACGAAAGGCTTAGTGCTGGTGTTTACTACAGGCATAGCACAGCAAGGCTGAGCTGTAGGATGGTGCCTGCCATAAAGGGGCTGATTTAAAACCATGGCTCTCACCTCTGCAGGAACAGGTTGGCCAAAGGTCTAAATTTGGGAGCAGGGCTTAGTTCTGCTGCTCTCTGCCCCCTGCCCTCTCCCAGGTACCCGCAGGCCCTGCCTGCACTCTCCTGCCCTTTTGCCATGAGATTCAGCAATCCACCACCCCATGGCCATTCCTCGGTCTCCTCCTCCTCCTCCTCCTGTCCCGGTGGGAAGATACAGACAATGGAGTACGAGTCCTCCTGGGCAAAGCTGTCCCGATGCTTTGGAGCCAAGCCAGCTGGGAGAAGGAGGGGATGGAGCGTGGTGCTGGAGGCTGCCTGTCAGCAGCAGGACCTGTGCCTGGCTCCGTCCTGTCTGGGCACTGCAAAGGAGATTGGCTGGAAGCTGTAACCCAGCCAGGACTGAGGGCCTCTTACTGCTCCACGTGATGTGTCTTCCAGAGCTCCAGCTCAGGTGAGGTCCAGGGAATATTCAGCACAAAGTGCAGACACCGGTTAATCTAAGCACCTGAGAGCTTTGTGGCCAGTGAGTGTTAGCTTTTTAGATCCCTTTGTTGGACTTGTGCCCTGAACTCACTCTAAAGCCCATGCCAAAGTAGCTTCTCTGGATCTTCCCCATAATTTTAAGCTTAGTCTGCTTATTCAAAAGGAAAATAAAATGGCAGTGGTAAAATTGGAAATTGGTCAGCTAATGCTGTGCTTTTAATTTAGGACTTTATAATAAAACAATTGCTCCTAAGCATGAGGTTTTACTAAGTAGTTGATATTTAATTCAGTACTTTGGGCACTGAACAAAAGTCACTGTCATTTAGCAGGAACATTTTCTTTTACATCCCTGCTCCTACACAAAATATTCAAATTGCATTTCTTACTAGTACCATGTATGCTGTGTTCAGACAAAAAAAATGGACTATTCATAATTAATAATTACTCACTTAAGCATTTTAAATTTGAACAAGATACAGATGTTTGGGGCTATGATGGGACAGATCTGAAGTCTTATGCACCTGGCTTTCACACGAAAACCTGGTGTCAGACCTAAGCTTTGTCAGAATAAGTTACATTCCTTCACTGTGAAGCTATCATCTTTCCCAAGACCTGACTTCACAGTCTCTATGCAAACGTTATTCTCATTGATTCCTGTGATAGCTGAGCTGACTAAGGACTAGAGAACGGAGTGCTTAAAACAGCCTGAAAGGCAGAAGATCTGTTGCAATGACAGGATCTCAATACTACCTCATTTAAAATGAGCAATAGATGATACAGGATAAATAGCTGTAGAAGACGTAACAGGAATGATAGGTGCAGAAGAGTAAATCTTTAAAAATCTTATATATTGTTAATGAAGATAGTCATTACTCTTTAAAGAAAGGCTGAATTAACCAACACTGCATTTCCAAGTAACTAGCTAATGGACACAGGCATTAGCTTTCCATATGTCTTGGAAATCCCTATAAACCATGGCTAGTCAAATATTTGACTGATGGGCTTTTACCCCTATTAATACCATGTGATGGAAATCTTGGTAAATAACATACCTTCAGATTTCCCTTTTCCAGCTGGGGAAGGGGTTCTTTCTTATTCTTTAGTCATATCTTATTGCTCCTTGCTGCTTCCTGAAAGGCTTTTTGTACTGTGAAAACAATTCCCTGGTTGTTACCTTATTTTTGTGCCCTGCAGGGATTTTGGGTGCACGTAGCTCTCCCACTGCAGTCAGGGGAACTTTGCAAGCCATTCCTGCTTATCTGCAGGCACGGGTTGGCCCAGCTTGTGTTTCTTTTACAAGGGAAGTGTGGGGTTATTTGCATAAAAGGAGTTCTTTCAAAGCATGTTATACAAAAACTTCTCAATTTAAAAAAAACCAAAAAACCCCCAACACACAGCCATTTTCAGGAAACAGCAAAGTTGTCTCTGAGCTTTACCCCAGCTGATTTTATCATGGCAGCCTACATCTGAAGAACAACAAACACATATTTATTTTTATAAATGTGTTTTCAGGTGGAAAGAAAACTCCACAGAACTGGCAAACAGTCCTTCTAACTGATAATGACCACACAGGGTGTTTTCCCTTTTTTCATGAAAATCATGGGATTCAGTTCTGCAGTTAGAAGCTCATTAATGAGTTTTGTGATTTCATGCACTCTTGGACTGACTTTACCTTCTGCCTGGCCCTCATATCTCTCAACTTCTATTAGCATGTTCTGCATTCAGAGGCCATCTTCTCATGTAGCCTCCCATAGTTATCCGCGAAAAAAAAAGATTACTGTTGTTGGTCAGGTCTTTCTGAATATAACCAGGAGAGAGAGAGAGAATCATCCTTTTCTCACAAATGGACATGCCTTGCAATCCATCTCTTTTGTATGCACAAGGTCAGGATAAGAAGGACAAAAATCAAACGGAATCTGATAGAAAGAATAACTGAATTCTATGGGATTTAATGGAAGATAAAATGTAATGGTATTTTAACATGTTGCAATTCTGAAGCACAAACAGAATGATTATTAAATTTCATAGGATAATTCAAAAACTTACAGTAAGGTTCCCATACTATGTAGATTCAATGCAATTTTCCCATTGTGGAAATTTATGGTGGAGAGCTGACAAGATCTTGAGTATATCACAGGAGAGGACAATCCCCAGAAAAGGAGTTATTTAATCCTCTGAGAAGGGTAAAGGACACATGAAATGTTGCCACTGTGTCATGTTCTCTGGTGATTTGTTTGTAAGGCCAGTGTTTGCAATACCAGGAAAAACAGACTTTTGGGAATTTGAGATTCTGACTAAAATATGCTTAATAAACACTAAATACTAGGAAATGAAGAAAACAAAGCAAAGCATAGAGATAAGGACAGTGTGCGTCTGGGTCCTCTACCTGTTCTCAACACTTGCATAGTTTCCACTGAAGGTGATAGAATTTATTTGTATCTTGACACCCTGAGTTTAACTAAAGGCACCTACATCCTAGCTGAGGGAACACTCCCATTTACTATTTGGAAGTGCTGCAAACACACACACAGATGAAATTATAATCCTGCAGCACTCTATTGTTGAATATGTATAGGAAGGCAAGAGCAAAGTGGATGCCAAGGTTTTCCTTCATTGGAAGAGTTAAACAACAGTTAAGATAGTTTTCAATCATCTACTGCAAGCTAAATTGCATCTTCAAACACGAACAACATTTTCCACTCATCTGAATGGATGGTAAATATATTTTTCAGGGTGAAATTTGGATTATTTCCTCCGATGCAGAAGTGCTTTATCACACATGGAGCTCCACATTGGCTCACTGCTTCACTGGAGCCCAATACTGTTTCCATTCTACCTACTCTTTAAAACATTAATATTGCAATTGTGTTTTTTTACTTTTCTGCAGCTTTGGGCATTTGTAAGAATGATATCATATACTGAGTATTAACAAGAAACATTTTCCCCCAGGAAAAATATTGGCCTCTAATCCAAAGAGCAAAAGCAATAAGCCTAAAGAGTTTAAGCAAAGGTTTTACAGGGCAGTAATATATAACATGTAAAATTAGTACCCACTTTTTAGAAGTAGACAGGAAAACTGAATACAACTCCAGTAATTCATTTAACATTTTCAATGACATTAGGAAAAGGCAATTAATCAACTTTTGACATGAATTCAACTACCAACACCTTTCATTGTCTTCAGCAAAGCTGCCTCACTCTGCTTTATCCTGCTTTCTCAGACCTAACAAACAGAATCTGGCATGTTTGGATGAGAAGACACGTGAAAATGTTATAATAATACCCATAGCAGATATGGGGATATAAAATAACAACAGATAAAAGGATACATAATTCCCATAACAGAAATGCTAATATAATTTTGACTGTATAACAGTCTCAAAGATAGAGAGAAATCCAAGCCTGAGTTACCCCAGCATATGTCTAAGACAGATGAAGCTTGTGGAGTTATTTCAATTTGTTCTTTTCTAGTCATGCTTTGGGACAACCTACAAATTTGGGAACTTTATCAAATGCTGGACTAACTTGGAAACTTCCTACTTTTATCCTCACAGGATCATCCATTACATGGGTTTGTATCAGGGGAGAAGCAAACCCTAATGTCTTAATAAATATCTCTGATGGTCCTGGAATTCTGGTGATTTAGTTTGGGTCAATCAATCCAAAAACCACTCTTATTAATGATAAAGCTAATGATAAACCAATAGAAAGTCTTGTACGTCTCTAGGCATTTACATGGCACAACAGACCTCTATCAAGCTTGAAACCATATTAGCTAAATCAGTTTCAAAACAAAGTAAAAGAAAGGTAAGATTCAGCATCCAGCTCAAACAAATTAAAAAATAAAGAAACAAAATAAACATTAAGTAAAGAAACATTAAGTAAGTAAATTTGGAATTCTAACTGTAGATGGTAATTGTTTTCATCTACTCATTAAACATGCTAAGAAAGGATTTGTTTCCACAAAATTTAGACAGAAATGGATAGTTCCTGCAGGACTTATCAATTTGTACAACTATTAATGAGAACAATTTTCTGTTGAAAAAGGTACATCAACCTTCTATTCAAGAAGAGGAAATTAATTTTGCAAATGCTGTGCAGACACACACAAAAGCAGAGCTAAATCAAATGTCCATGAAGAGTGAGTGGCAAAACTTCCAGGGACAACCATGAGGCCATAGTCTTGCTCAAGGTTTTTACCAGAAGAGTAGCATAACCACAAAAAGAGGTAAAAAGTGCCGGTTTCCTAAGACCCACATGTGTTGTAGGTCTGAGCATTTGCAGTGGGTGATAAAGGGGCTGGAATTCAGCTGAGGGCATGTTCTGCCAGATGTGGACAGGGGCAGCAGCTGGCAAAACTGGGGCTGGGTGTGGACATGCCACACTGGGGCCATGTGGCTCTCAGCACTAAAAAATGCTCAGTGTAATCAGTCCATTAGTCCAGGTTTCTCCCAGTCACAGACAGTTGTTTAAAATGAGCATCATTTGAAGCAAACCAGAAACCTTAACACTGTATTTCATAAATAACTAACTTTACTGCCTAAATTCATGGTGGCCCATCCTTGTTACTATTGTGGGCAAAATGCCTTTCTGAGTCTCCTAACATCACCTCTCCCCTCTGAAGGAGGTTCAGCTATGGCATATAGGGTGCAGGGGCACGCCGCAAGGTCACAAAGCTATGCACCCCAGATACCAAGAGGCAAGAGTATTGCATATGCTTTATCTTTTGGTCACCTGTCCATATCGAAACAGCCAAAAGCCCTTCAGACATTGCATGCCATCCTCCTCCAGTTGGACTATAACCTGGAGGCCACCTGTTGGGCTGCTTTTTTCAAAGAGAAGCAAAAAACTTTGCAGGACTCTCTTCAGTCCCAAACAAAGCTTTTTATAAAATAAATTATACATTTGGCAAATTTCATATCCTTATGCTAAAAGAAAATCTGCCTGGAGCCAAAAACTTCCTGTGTGGGAAGTGAACAACTTACGTTGTATAAAATTGTCAATAGAAATTAATTACTTATTGCCTAAATCTAGCTGCCTTTATAACTGTGCTGCCTCAATTAACTGAGTCTGCTTGTAGGAGTGTAACTGAGAGGCCCCTGTGCTTCATCGTCAACTCCAGAGCCATGCTATTTTGAAAATAAAAGACCTGTATCCTGTCCAAAAACTAAACTCTGGAGGTGACTTGCCATGTTGCCATTTTGGATTACAAAAAAATACTCAGCCAACACACAGGGGAAGGCTTAATTCCAGCAAACACACACATAAACAGGAAACCACTCTCCAGTCAGAAGGTATTTTTCCTTCATACAATGGGGTTCAAAGATGTGTCATCATATAGCTTAAAACAATTGCTAAGGAACCTTACAATTTCCAATAGCTTAGAAATAGAGTTGACTTCTACAGCTGAAAGCCTGTCTAAACTTGCAAAGGAAGCACACAAACACTAACAAATATATGCTGGTTTAGGCCAGAGCAGAATTTTTAATCAATAAGCATGTCAAGCTGGGGGACAGGGAGGGGAGGGAATCAATTTTCAGAAGGCAAATGGTAACAACTGTAGATTTAATCAAATTGCAGATGCAATCCCTTACTATTCTCAATGTTTTTGAAAGAAAGTAGCTCCATGGCAAAGAATGAATTTCAATAAATGTCACATATTTAGGTCTATTGCTGAATTTTTATATTTATCAAGCTAGGTCACTGATCCTTCGCAGAAATGATAACCATACATGTCAAAAAGATTCTGATACTGTTTAGTTGGATAAACATCAAAATGAAGGAATTACAGTAGAGGAAAGCAACTTACATTAAAAAATTATTTCACTGTGACTACAGGAAAAAAACATGCCAATGTGACCCTTCAAAGTGAGGTTAAAGCTGCAATGTACACAACAAAGTGGATAGCTATCAAATACCATGGAGATGGCCATGGTGGGAACACTTGAGGAAAATGAAAATGTTCTGAAAGCATTTGGCAATTTTCCTTTCACATGCATTTGCAACCAAATTTATCATGAATTCAAACGACTAACTGTTGTTGCCTTCCAAACAAAAGGACAATTGCATGTTCAATGTTTCTTGGGACAAGCAGAAGAAACTACAGAACTGTAGGATGCACAAAAAAAGCATTTTGCTTAAGTATTTTGAGCTTATTAAACTCCTCAGCATTGCAGAAACTCTTCTCTTATTGACAACTGCTTGAAAAATTAAATGTTCTGGAGCATTTGCTTCCCTAGAGACTGGTGTGTTGGGAGGAAAGGATGAGGAGAGAGGTTTCAGGCCAACCACTGCTTCCCTGTTTGCACCACATGCACCTTTGTCCCTGGCTTACACGCAGAGCGTCTCCTTAAAATATGAGTGTTAGAGAATTCTTAACATTTCTGGGTTATAAGCCCCTCAAATTCTTTATCTCCTCTTCTATTTTCCACTCTCATATTTGCTGTACTGATTTGCAACTAATTCAAGGGAAGTCCATCTGAGCATAAGGGACCCAGCCATCAACCAGCCACATCAAGTGACTGAGAAAGATCACTGCATGACTCAAAATCTCAGAACAGATAAAAAAACCATGGCAATCTACTTGGGAACACTGTTTGCTTCAAAGGAGTTATATCCTGGACTAATTTGGTGTGATAACTTCACCTCTCTTTTCTTTTTCTAATGTTTAAAATTGGAGGAAAAAAATACTTTATCTTCTTGTACAACATCATAGATTTCCTAAAGGCAAATAGCTTGGCAATTTGCTAGATTTGTTAATGCTAGAGGAAACAAGTTAGCACACATACCATGTGTTTGAATGCTTTTGGAAATTAGATTGAAACACTGATTTGATTTCCTAAAAGGTATCTTAAACAAGGCAAGGTTAGAGATTTGGAGAGTAATGAGAATTTGTGCGACTTCAAACAGCTCTACATAAAACAGACCTGATATTCTGGGGGGAAAAAGGTCACCTAATTATTCGTTTCCTGAAGGCCCTGTCTATACTACATTTCCCCTGGGTAAGGAAACTGATTTAAAAATGGCTTCTGCTAACACGTTTGCATCAGTTGCTATGTATAAAATAGAGATTTTAAAAACTATTGCTAAGGAAAACATTTTTATAAGAGAACAACAGAAACCTCCTCGACTTGGCTGTAGTAAAGAGGTGCCATCCGCAGAGTCCTGCACAGAGCTGCGGCCCTGCCTCCTTGGCGATGGCATGCTGCTCGGGGCCATGTGGCGTGACCATCAGTGGTGCATTGCACAGGTTTAATTACCAGATACAATCCTTGCCTAGGAAACAAAATCACAGGCTGTGGCCACAGCAGACAAGATACACAGGTTGATGGCTTGTCTGAGGGTGACAGCCTAATGAAACATGAAACTGTACCACTGGCTCAAAGGCCAGACAGGGAGGTGGAAAGCCTGGACATAAGGATTTCACAGGAACCCACCACAAAGCTGTTGTTGCCACCCAAAATCTAAGAAAGGTGCATTTGAAGTTTCACACACTGCAACCCATTCCTTCTGCTTTGAGCCAAACAGGTCCCTGTAACTCCCTATTGGGTTTTGTGTGTCCCTAGTTACTGAGAATGCTGTTCAGCTACCCTATCCCTTTCTTGACCAAGAAATGATGTGTAGTGCTGAGAGAGCCCAAGCAGGATATCCCTTACACTAGATATTTCACAAACACAGATGGAGATGCAGAACCTCTCCTTGCTTTCTGCCTGAAGCAAATGAAGTCTAGACACATCTCCACCACAAAGCAGTCGCGGCACAAAGCAGATCACCCAGTACTCTGGGACTCCCACTGCTGCAGCTCTGGCTCTCTGGCTACCCCAGCGCAGCATGCCGCCGGCATCAGGTTCCCTTTGTGGCTGTGAAGGCAAGACCGCTGCACTTGCACCACAGCCAGCTGTGCCAGTTAGTCTCTGGAGTTCTGGAAGCCAAATCGGGGAGTCAGCAGGCTTTCAGTTTCCCATCTGAGTTGAAAAATAAAGAGCAGACACTTGCAGATCATAGAATAAGAGTAGGTGGGTTGGCCCCTTCAGTTGCATTGGACCAGCAGGAAGAGGTTAACAGGTCACCAGCTAAGGTACTAGAAAACTATAAATGCAGGAAAATCAGGATGGGAAAGGCAGTCCTGGGAAGACAACACTTGCTATTGAGTTTTGCATTCATGAGCCTTTCATTGAACCTCTGCTGAATTTTGGCTTTCTGGCTGCCTTGCCCTGACTCAGTGAGCTCCCATTCATCTGTGACTGCACTGTCATCTCCGCGCGAGCAAATGACACTTCTACCAACCACTCACCAGCCACAACATGTGCACTTTAGTTTACCAATAAAGAACTGCTATGCAGTGGTTACCCTTTGAAGAGATTTAAAAAGAAAAAAAGAAAAAGAAAAAGATAAAAAAGGGAAAAAAGCACCTTATAGGATAATAAAGACAATTCATTGCCTCCCCACCAAAAGGCACAGAAGTTGACTCTCTTTTCTGTAAATAGAGAGATGAATGTTTTACAAAATATTCCAGTTTCCAAATGATTCAGTTTGTATTAGAAGACAGAAAAAGAATCATACAGTGCTGAAGAAGGATTAGGGCACAAAGAACAAGCGATACAGTCATTCCCTAAGTTACTTTGTTTTCAACATGTAGCTCCTGCCAAAAGCTAGCTTTTTGCTCTCACAGTGTATGATCTGTAAACATTTAACCAGTTCTCTGAGAAACATGTGAGACACTTTATCTTGCCTGATTACGAATCCAAACCTCTCAGATCTCAAAAAAGAAGAGAAAAAGACAACAAAAAAGAGACACCATCCTCCTTTTGCTGCTGTACAATGCAAAAAGCACCTGTAAGATGAAAGCAAATGAACTACCACATAGGGCATAGGTTCTTTGGGAAAAGCGTCCACTGCAGCTTGAATAACCTCCTACAGGTTACAAACGCACAGTTTGTTAAACAACACTGGTACTTGGTTATTAATCCCTATTGATGTATGTGCAAAACTTCCGATTTTGAAGGAATGCATTCAGTATTTATAAAGCCAAAGACCATCTAATTTAATGCTGACACGGAAACAGTGGTGGAATGCCATTACATGAGCCCTTTGCGAATTGTTTACCATTTGAAGCAAATTCTGCTTCTAAAAATGAAAAGAAAAAAGCCCCCCCAAAAAAAAGCAAAGGAAAAACAGCGCCAAATGGCAAGGAAGACTGTGAACGCTGCACAACCATAAACTACACAACCCTAACTTGGAGAATCCCGCAGGCTCACCCTCCGCCTCACGGAAGGCGACCGGACCGGCCATCACAAACGCGGAGCCGCCGTCTCCGAGTTGGAACTTCCAGGCTGCACTGCCGGACACTGCCCCGCCGCCGGCCCCGCAGCGCGCTACTGCCGCGCCCGCGGCGGGAGGGGCAGCGGCTCAGGCTGCGGCCAAGGGGCCGCTGCGGACAGCATCCCGGGAAGCGATGCCCGCCCTGCCCGCGGAGCGCTGCTCGAGAAGCGCTGCCCGCACTGCCCTATCCTGACCGCGGCAGCGACGTCGCAGGAGTCCCCGCGTCCCAGTGCCCTGCGGAGTCCGGCCGGGGCAGAGGAGAGCCGGCGCCGGCGGCCCCGCACCGCTATCACCTGCCCCCGCGGCGCCCGGCCCGGCCCGGC
>WBMZ01013891.1:0-110134 GCA_013400975.1 Atrichornis clamosus
GGCAGCCCCCGGCCCGCGCCCCCGGCAGCGCGGGGCGCCCATGCTCTGCCCCGCCTCGCCACGCCGGGGCCCCGCGCCGCTTCGCCGATGCCGTTCTCGGGCGAGGAGCGGAGCCTGCAGGGGATCTACAAACCGGCGGGGCCGGCGGAGGGGCGGCCGGTCTGCTCCGAGTGCTACACCAACCGCTCCTTCGTCTACGACGATGGCAGCGCCCACAGGTACCGGGGGTGCCGGGTGGGGTGGGGAGGGTCCCCCGGGGCTGCTTGTGCTGCCGTCGCGGGGAGCGGCGGGGCTGCGGGAGCTCCCGGTGCAGCTGGGGGAGCCCCTTCCCCTCCCGGGGGGAGCCGGGCGCGGCCGGCAGGACCTCCGCCCGCATCCCCACCGCGCTCCCCACGCCCCGAGCCTGAAGGAAAGTTTCTGCGGCACTTCCAGGTCTGGCTGGAGTCCCTGCGAATGCCCCTCCGGGCACAGCAGCTTGGGAGTGGGGCAGTCGGGAGCTGCCTGGGTGTGGGGAAGGGGTGCTTGGAGACCCCCGAGCAGTTTCCAGTCACATCCTTCATGGGAAGAGGGTCGATGGTGTCCCCCTGTAGAGCCCAGCACACACCGAGGCTGTGCTCGGGGGTGTGCGGGTCAGGCAGTGTTCAGCTGAGCCCTGAAACCGCCCCAAAGCCAAGGGCTAAAATACAGGCAAAAATCTACATTCCTGTAGGCGCAGCTCAGCCCCACCAGCTTTGGGCTGGTTTTATGCCAAAGTTACAATGTCCAGTCTGACGGAGGGGCTGCTGTGTGGAGGGGAAGAGCTGCTTGAGGAGATCGGGGGAACCCAGTGGCACCATCCTCTTGTGCGTGGCAGCAGCAGATGTTTGTCACAGGTGTTCATTGCTGAAGTATCACAGTTTTTCTTGATAAATGCTCTGTATTATCATTGTTCTGATTAATTTACTAGTGTCTCTTCTAACTGTCACACTCCTCAAATGCCAGCTGAAAGGCACAAATGAAGTGTGTGTATCAATTCGTGCTTGGCAGATAAGGACCTTGGCTGGGTTTGTGCCCTGGGCCGCCCAGCTGGGATTTTCTATGTCGGCATCTGCTTGCTCTGATTTAGAGAAACAATCTTTTATTACTAAAATCCTAGATGAAAAAAAGAAGAAATGGTATTTTGTTTAACTCTCAGCATGTTGCCACTGACTGGGTCATTAGTAAAATCCTTGAATATTGGTTTTTGGGGTTAGGTCCCTCACCATTACCCCTGCTGTCCTGTCAGCAACACCATGTCCAAGGCATCCAAGGCTCTGTGGTGCCTCAGGACCCCCCAACTCAAAGAACACTGTTCGGTTGTCTTGGGCACACCGGGCTGTCTGCAGAGCGTGGTGCCTTCCCCAAACCCAACTGCTTCATTTTGCAGCTGTGCTCAGCGTGTCTGCAGAAATGACACCCGTGAGGAGGTTGGATGTGTCTGTGTGTGTGTGAGGATCGGGGATCATGTTGGAGATGACAGCTTGGGAAGGGTTCTGACTCCAACATTACAGGAAGATGAGGAGTTGCTCCTCATTACTGACACTGCAGCCCTGTCTGGGGTCATTTATCCTCATCTAATACACAACAGAATCCTTGCCCAAAGATCCTCCTGCCTGTCTTTTTCAATCTGAATAGAGGAGTTTTGTTTCCTAATTATTATTATACAGCTCGATGTGTTTCTAACCCCCTCAGGCTCCGGAGAGGTTGAAATGCCATTGCTTTCCATGGCTTGCCTTGCCTGCCCTTGTGCTCAGCCCTTTGCTGCCCTTATGGAGATATTAAACAAGCTGCTTGGAGCCCTCAGGACTCAGCAGCATTTCCCCAGCTCCAGCTCAGAGCAGACTGGGCTCTAATGCACCTCTCCAGAGCTGTTCAGCTGAAGAAGGAGAAAAGGTCTGTTACAAACAGGCTAAAGAGAAAGGGCAGGAGCAGGCAGAGCAATAATCACCATTAGATGATCCCAGGGGCCCGCTGGCTAATCTGCTGTTTGGTTTTCTCTTCTGCAGCTTGGGCTGGGGGTGCAAATCCTGTCAGTGGATGATCATTCACTTTTAACAGCCTGCTGTCGCTCAGTCTCTGCCTGGTACAAAAGTTTCTTCCTCAACTCCCAATAGTTTAACCTGATGTCCAGTCTGGTGTGGGGTTTGTTCACAGTCCCCAGGGTAGACCAGGGCTCAGGAGGCCAACACCATCTCCTTGTCTCCTCTCTGTGCTTCCAGGCGTGTCCTTGGAGCTGTAGGTGTGAGGGCAGACAAGCAGACCTGTCACCAGAGGTGTGTGTGAAGGATGTGAGAGCCAGGATACATCTGAGCGGTAAAGATGTAGAACACGTTCTCTGGACCTTCTGCTGAACATTCAAGGGGCTTCAGCTGGCATGGCCCCATTGAAATAAATGGAAGCCTCAATTATCCCCTCACATAGCAAATCTAGAGGTGGCTTAAAAGCTGTTAAGGAGAAATTCCATCTTGCTTGCCTGAGTGTTTGTGTGGATGTCTGTGATCTTCCCCCTGGCCCTCTTTATAAGGGGACAATGGTCCTGAAAGTCCCTCCCAGGTGGAAAGCAAGGGGTTAATGTAAAAGCTCTTGAAAGTGAGAGTAAACACACATTTCTGGCATCCAGGGGGTACAGATAGCCTAAATTTTACTTTCCTGCCTCCTGGGAAATCTGTGTAAACGTTTGAGCGAGGAGCCAGCCCGTCACTCCAGGGAACACAGGATTTCCTCCGGCCAGCGGCGCCGCTTCCTCTGCCTTGCCCATGTAAGGGCACTGCGGGCACCAGCGATGGATGAGCGCCCAGATGGAAGGACTCACACAGAAATATCCTGCACCACTCAGGGGCCGGCGGGAGAGGCAGGGCCGGGCGGGAGGAGACTTGGATTTTCCGTCCTCTGCCTCCTGCTCCCATGGCTCGTTTAAGGGGAAAAAGCTGGAAGAAGGCGGCCCCCACGGTGCTACCTGGAGCAGCTGCTTAGGAAGGTCATGGCTTTGCCTTAGATGTACGTGGCTTTTCTCGTGTCTGTTCTAAGTGGCTCTTGGGGGACCTGTCTGGCTGCTGGGCTGCACTGCTCAGGCTCGTGCTGCTGTTTGTATTCTGAGTAAATAGCCCGTGTTCTGTGCTGAGCAGGGATTTGGGTGGGTTTGGAGCGGGATGTGGAGGGAAGGTGGATCCCAGCTGCGCCGGTGCAAGTGCCAGAGGAGCTGAGGTTGGGGGCTGGAGAGCAGCAGCCAGACAGAGCCCTGTGCACTGCTGGCCTGGAAGCTCGGGGTGTGCCAATGGAATGCCAGCTCCAGGGGGCTTGGTTTGACAGGGGCTGTGCCACGGTGGGGTCTGTCCTCAGCCCCACCTGGCTGGGCAGCCAGGACAGGTCTCTTGGCCCTAGAAACGACAGCAGGATTTGGATCAGTGGCAGCCAGGTTAAAAATGCCCACAGGCACCTTTGACTGCTCGGGTCAAAGCCTCTGCTGAGTCCACAGGGAGAAGAAAAGGAAACAGCAGTGGTTAAATGGGATTCTTGCTAAGTGAGCACTCACTCAGACCCGGGATGGCTCTCCCATGGCTTCTCCTGCTAATCTTTAGATGTATCCAAGGAAGTGTCTCCGTGTAGCACAAGGATGGTCCCTGCAGCTGACAGCCCGTTGTTGTCTCTTAAGTTTTCCATTTTCTGGAAATGGATGAGAAGATGCTTCTTTGGCAGAGCTTACACTGAACCAGACTCTGTAGCTAATTAGTAATCAGTTCCTCCAGGCAAGATTACTAGCTTGGACATTTCTCAGCTTCCAAAAAGTCATCCTTGTGGATTGCAACAACTGTTGCTTTGGCTGCCCGTGGGCATCCTGGCCTTGCTGTTCCAGGAGAAATTGCAATAGGGAGCCAGAAAACTACAGGGCCAAACACCCTGTATTTTCAGAGTGTTTATGTAGCAGAGATAAGAAAGAATTCTGCTCTTGTTTTCCTCAGATTGTTAGGAAAGGGATATGTGAGGCTCTGGACTGCTCTGCAGGAGATCACCTGCCAGCACACCTGGGTCAGTGGGAAGAGGTCTTGGAACCCATCCCCACGATTCTGTTCAACAAAGGACCCCCAATGTGCTGAATGTGCCCCTTAGAAACTGCCCTTGGGTTCTGGCATGGCTGTGCCACCCTTCACTGGAGAACAGCAAAGTAGGTCATTGCCTGTGCTCAGGGCTCTCTCTGCTCTGCAAAAATATTTACAGCATCTATTTGAATCCTCCCAATTCTCCTCCAGCGACCTCTCCCTGACCCCCACGCCTGGTTCCCGAGCGCTGCACGCAATTTGTTTTGGAGCCTGTGAGTGTTTCTCTTGCATCCCTGCCAGCCTGGGCTGGAGTGTGGAACATCTCATTCATCCTTCTCATGAATAAAACCAGGCCAAGAGCCAGGTGAGGTCTGAGCACAGGTGCCTCTGGCCTGGTGTCCTTTGAAAGTGCCTGCTGACAGAAACTGCAAGAGGGAAAGTTTAGATGGGATATTAGGAAGAAATTCCTCCCTGTGAGGGCGATGAGGCTCTGGCACAGGTTGTTGCCCAGAGCAGCTGTGGCTGCCCCATCCCTGGAAGTGTCCAAGGCCAGATTGGACAGGGCCTGGAGCAACCTGGGATAGTGGGAAGTGTCCCTTCCCATGGCAGGGAGTGGAATGAGATGAACTTTAAGGTCCCTCCCAACCCAAACCATTCTGGGATTCTGTGACAGGGACAGAAGGAAGGACAGAGCAGCCCTTCCTGGGACTGCACTGCTGCATCCTGGCAGGGGGATTCTGGGCTGGAAGTTACACCAGGAGCTGTGCTTCCACAACATGGATGGAAGCCTCCTCGGGATTCACCTGCTGCCTCCTGAACCCGTTGGTGTTTTCTCCCTGCACAAGAGGATGTGACTTCTCCAGTGCAGCTGCTCTGTGAAGAACATGCTGCTGTTCCTTTGAGCTGCTGCCCTGTGATTTCCCTGAGCTCCTGCAGTTCCTGTGATGTTCTTGCTCCTGGGTTGTCCCTTCTGATTTTATCTACTTTTCATCATGTCTCTTTCCAGGCTGAAGGCTCCTCCTGAGCTATTTGGTCTCTCCTTCCACAAAACACTTTATAAGCCACAGTTTTATCTGATGCCCTTCTCTGTGCTATTTCATCTCTGAGGAGGGGAGCCAGAAGTGTGTGTGACTCCATGGTGGGTTTATCTGGGATAAAAAAGCCTCCCCTAACATTTGGGGTTTTGACCACCACAGAGAGATGTTGGCTTTGTGGCATTATCTGCTGTGATTCTGGCTCTTTCCTGAGTGCTAATTTGCAGACCTCTCAGTGCCTGTGGAAGAAGATGATTGCCCCCCTCTCCCTTTGGATCAGCTGGCATTTATTGATGCTAATTTTTGTCTGACATTTTATCATTGGGTCGGTCAGTGCCACAAGACCTTCCTGTTTACAGTCTGGCTCAGGCTTGACTAGACTGGATAATTTGCAGTCATCCCCATCCCTTCAGAAGCCATGGAATAGTGGAGAGCCTTGTGGGACCCCACAGATGTTTGCTTCAGCATTCCCCTTCTGTTTGTCTCCTGCCTTCCAATCCAGGAGACATCTCCCTCCACATCCCATCACATCCTGGCCCGGCAGGTGTGTTGACAAATCTGCCTCTTGGGGTTTATTTCTGCAAGACTTCGTATTTTTGAGCAGTGTGAAAAGATTCTTCCTCCTCCCACGTCCCTCTATTATTTTCTGCTTCCATGGCAGGGACTGTTCTGCAGGAGTCTGGAGCATGGAGAAGTTTTTTCTCCGCGTTCCAGCCCTTGCTGCTTGTAGCAGCTTTGGGGCTGGGCAGAAGGGAGGAATTTCCCAGCAGTTCGTTAGCAAGAATTAGCCCTTTCCTGATCTTGCAGCCTTTTTATTCTCACATGAGCTTGCAGGCTACTGGGCACGGACAAATGTGGTAGAGGATGTAACAGCTTGGGCTGAGGGGGAGTGCGATATCACCAGGACTGTGTCCCTTGGGATATCACGCTCCTGTGGATTTGGGACAGCATCTCCTCGCTCCTCCTGGGAGCTGGGAGCAAGCAGTGTTGTCCTGCTGGTCCCCTGCCAAGAGCAGAGCTTTGGCTGGTTCCCAAGGTGCAGAGTGGGACACCGGGCTCCAGGGAAGGGGAAGCTGAGGGGTGAGTCTGGGCAGTGCCTGATGTCTGCGAGTGGAGGGGTGGCTGAGGGGTACGGACTGCCGGTGGTGACCGTAAGAATTACGCTCCCTTTCTTAAACGGGCAATAGCAGAGGGTTGGCTCTTGGCCCTCCAGGAACAGTGCTGGAGGCTGTGATGAGGGAATTATTCTCCTTGTAGTTTAATAATCTGTTTAGGTTTAGGATTTTTCGTGGTTGGTTGGCATGAATCATGAGTCTGGTGTTATCCCTGTGTGCAGCAGCACCTTGTCATTAAAGGCTGGGTGGATTTCCTGAGGAGTCTGGTGTGCACAGCCTCTGAAATTCCCAGTGGGACTAGCAGAGCCTCACCCTGAGGGATTGTTTCTCCAACAGTGAGTTCTGGTTGTTTCATTTCTTGAGCACTGGGGCTGATTCTGCTTTTAAAAGAACTTTCATGTGCTCGCAGGCCACCGTACCAACCCAAGACTGGGATAGGCAAAAAAAGGATGATGTCCTTGCTGGGAAAGGGCTGGGTACTCTGGGAATCCTGCTTCTCAGCAAACAGCTCCTACAGCAAAGCTATGGCCTAATGTGATCCATAAATAGCCCTGGAGATGGCTGAGTCAGGAATTTCCTGGCAGGGTTGGTGACCTTGGCTCAGCAGGCCGAGGATGTCTTGGATTTGCCCCTTCCTCCGAGGCTGTTCATGGATGAGATGGAAGTGAGGCCCTTGGAGACCCTTGCCCAAGGGCGTTGGGATGGGGAGCAGAGCTGTGTCCTCAGGAAATCAGGGTTGGTGTGTTGTGCTGTAAGTGATCAGCTGAGCTAATTTGCATTTTATTTGCATATTTACATAATCGAATAAGCCAGTTGCAAATCACAGAATTGCAGAAGGGTTTGGGTTGGAAGGGACCTTCAAGATGATCCAGTTCCAACCCCTGCCGTGGACAGGGACACCCTCCACAGACCAGGTGGCTCAGGTTGGTTCCACCAGACCTGCCGCTGCTCCCGGTGGGTTTTTCTTTTGGTACCACTTAGTACTGCCAAGAAAAGATGAGGAGGCTTCAGACCAGGCTTGAGGAGTGGGAGCTGGTCCCCTCACCTGCCAGGAACCCAGGATGTGTAGGATGTGCTTTCCCTGCCTCCTTTCTCCCAGCTTTATTGGGCTTTGCCGTCACCAGGGACATCAGCATGGCTTGTTTGTCTTTGTGCCTGCTGGGAACTGCCAGCTCTTCCAGACAGGATGCTCTGGAGGAAGGGAATGGCTGTGGCTCACTCCCCCTGGATCCCTTCCCCCTGGCAGGGCCACAAATGAAAAACTTCACCAGCCTCTCTCTGCAGGGGCTGTGGGAACCGAGCTGCTTCTGCCACTCGTGTGCTCCATGTGCTGCTGTGGGATCAAAGCAGAGGGAAAAGGCTCCTCCATGGGGCTTTGCCTTCTGGGAGCTTTACCTTGTCATACAAAACATTTGTGTGCACCAGGCCAGAAGGGAACGGGGAGACGTGGGCCTGAATTGCTCAGTACAGGGTTGTCTAATGAGAAAAGCGACTCTGGACCTGGAAGGTACAATTTCTACTTTTATCTTCTAGAAAATAGCATTTGCCAGCGGGGGAAAGGCTTGTGGAGCTTTGCACTGACTCACTCTTCCTGTTCATTTTCCACGTGAAACACACAAAATGCTAATTTTTCCGTGAGGCCTGTGGTGCTAAATTGCCTGTGCTTGCTGGAAGCGAAGCGATGGATGGATTTGTCACAGGGCTCGGCAGTTCTGGAGAAGTTTTGAGCAACTGCAGCTCCTGACGTGGACGGTCCGACTGTCTGTGGAGATGCAAATTTGGATGCAGGAATTTAATCTGGGAGCCTGAGCACTTCATGTGTTGTGAATGTGTGTGTATATATAGATGTGTGTGTGTTCTGCAGCTGTTGTACCCACAAAACAGGACTTGGGCCAAAGCTGCTCAGACCACGTGGGAATCATGGCTTGGATGTCAGGAAGGGCCTGTTCACATCCCTCGGAGCACTTTATGCCTTTGAGTCAAAATCCATTAAATCCGCGGCCATCGTACAAGTAATGGTGGTCCGTGAGTCCCTGTGTGACCTCTGGGGAGGGAGAGGGGACGGTGGGATGAGTCTGGGGCTCTTCCTCTGACAAGCTGAGACACAACCAACAACGACTTGCCTGCTGCTCACGGGGGGAGGAGGTGTTGGCAGAGAAAACAGCTCCGAAATGAGCACCCGACCCTTCCGTGGGGATGTCCCTGCAGGGCTGGGGTGGAGGGGCAATGCCCAGGGAAGGGCCGTGCCGAGGTGTGCGAGGCACGTGTGCCGTGGGGCCTGTCCCGCACGTGTGCTCACCCACACGTGTGCAGAGCTGCTGCTCTCCCTCCCTGCGCGGTCCCTGCCCTCTCCTCGGCTGTGCCGTGCCAGGAGCACGGTGCCAGCTCCTTCTGTAGCCATGTGTGGCTGTGAGGGAGGGATGTGCTGCTTCCCAGCCTGGCTCTGGAAACCAAACCTATGTCCCCACGCACTCCAGCCATGAGGAGACCCCACAGGGATGTCACTCAGAGGGGGGAAAAAAAAAAACCCCAAACCAAAAAGAAAGGGGAGAACAACTGTAACCTGGTAACCAGAAGAGCTGTGGGAGGAGGAACAAACACGAGATGATTGTATATATTTAAATAACCATAGGAAAAGAAAGGGCAGAATTTCCTGTATGGCTTGGTTCCCTGGAGAGGCTTGGAGAGGCTGGTGGTGGCTGGGCTTTCCAAGGATGGCAAGGATGGACCAGGATACAGGGCCAGGCTCTGCAGATGTGGCTGGAGAATTGCTGTGGCAGGAGGACAGGACATGGCAGAGTCCTTGCTGTCCTGGAGCAGCCTGGCCCCAAGGACCCTCTGGAGAACTTTTCCATCCCTTGAGTGCGATCTGGACACTGCCACCCTCCCACGGCCTGGGCCAGCAAGGAGCAACTGGAGGCTCCTGCCCAACGAGGCGTGCAAGAAAGCAGAGGAGGAACTTGGGTTGGGTTGTGTCCTTCCTCTTCTTTAACATATGTAGTCAAAAATAATAATGGAAATTCTAATATACATCACAACGAGCTCCCAGTCCATGGATTTTGCTCTGAGGCAAAGCTGCCTCTTGGGTCTGGGGACCTGAACAGCCTCTGACGAGCTCCACAGGGCACGTGGCACTGCAGAGCCCGTGGCCCAGCACAGGCAGCCGTGTGGGCTGTCACTGCTCTTCTGCTGGCATTTCCAGTCCCAGGGGATTGTTCTGTCAGCAGAGGGGCTTTCCTGAGTGTCCCAGGTGGAATCAGCAAGGGAATAAGGTGGCTGGGATCAGCCCATGCACTAAAAGCTGATTGAAGGCACCCAAGGCTGGTGCCACTCTGGGGCCCCTCTGATCTTTAAACTGGGCAGTGACTGGGTCTGGCTGCGGTTTAACGGGAGCAGAGACCCCTGCGGAGGTCTGGTTTGGATCACACGTGGCCTGATCCCCGTTCCCGTGTTCCCAGGAGGCTGAGCAGGGGGGTGTCCCCCTCCCAGTGGCTGCGGGGAGCTGGCCAAGCTGGGGGAGAGACGGTGCCGTAGCGAGAGAGTGGAAGAGTGTTGAGGTTTCCATATGCTGATTGCAGCAGGCTTTTTTAGTGGTACATGGTTCTGGAGGAAGGAAGGAAAGGGATGATAAAAATAAAGCTTCAGCTCTGTATTTAGCTATAAACCACTCCAGGATTATTTTTTTTCCAGTAGTATTTGAAGACTATGCAATAAATGAGCTTGTTCATGAATTTTTTATTTTATACCACTACAGCTTTGAAGAAGTAGCCAGGTTGCTGTGGTGTTTCCATAGCTCAGGATCCCTGTGTTTGGATGGAGAGAAGGGTTGTAAATCCTCTGTGCCAATGTCAGGAGATCTGTGTGCAGTGCAGGAGCACTTTTTTCTAAGACATCAATGTGCAACATATCTCAAAGTCACAGTGTAATTGATAAAGACATCTCAACAAATGAGTGAGTGCAGTATTTGTCTTAGTGAAGCTTCATCCAGAATAAACAAATGTGCCAAAATTTTAAAATTCTGAATGATTTTGTATGCAAGAATAAGAGAAAATACATTCAAAATGTAGCTGCTATGCCAATGGGAGAAGAAACTCAGATGCAAATAGATAGCAGAAATTGTGTTTCCAGAGATACAGATAAAATTGGATTTTACTACAGTTTCTAAATGCTAATAGAGGACAGTTGTAAACATTTGCTTTGTTTCATGAATCTGACACAGGATCTGAGGCCAAGGGAGATGGCTTTAATTGAGTTGGAAAAGAATCATGTGGAATTTAAAAGAAACCCACCACGCCCAAACCCCAAAAGATGAGTGTTTGATATCCAAGAGAATGGCTGGGTGTAGCTGTGAGCATCCACAGCTCTCAGAGGGTGCAGGATAATGATGGACCTGCCTGCCTGGACCCACAGTGGGATCTGTGGAATGTCAGACAGGGTGGTAGCTCTGTAAAGGTGCCCTTTCCACATGGCAGTCAGTGTGTCCATGGCTGTGCAGCCGCAGCACTCGGCCTTTCCTCTGGGAAAGGAAACAATGTGCTCCTTTAAACAGGCACTTCATCAGCATTGGAGATCACTGGGTGTGACAGTCTCCTTCAAACGCACTTATAATCACCCACATTTGGAGTCAGGCACCTGGCTCCCCACTCTAAAGTATGGTTATAATAAGAGAGTGGGTAATTTTAAAAAATTGTGTTTTCTCTCCCTGAAATTTCGGTTTCAGGATGCTGTCCTGATGGCCTAGAAACAGCGTGCTTTTGGCCTAATTTATCACAGTTAAGCTCTAAGAGGAAAGACTTAATTGTGGCTTTCTTTTTCTGTGCTTAATGTTAGATCCTCCTTTGCAACGTGAGCTAGAGGTGGTCAGCAAACTTCAGTGTTTACATCAGTCGATCCAGAGGGAGTGCTTGAGTTGACAGGAGTTTGGCTTGATTTATCTTAAAGACCAAGTTTTGGATCAATGAATATCACAGAATAACCTCCCTGCTGCCCAAGGCCCTGCACAGATGCATTAGTCAGTGCAGAGCCTTGGCTGCACTGTGCATATGGCAGCTGAAAGGAATTGAAAAGCTCTGGGGGTATAGAATTAAGTGGCAAATACCATCAGTGAGATGCTGGGAGTGAGCTGGGTTGTCTTCTGGGGCTGTGTTCAGCAGAAATTTTGCATGCTGATTGCTCTTCTGGAAACTTGGGAACAACAGCTGAGCAGGACTTTGGAATCTGATCAGCTGGGGACTGATTTACAGGCGCTTGAGTTGTTAAAGATAGAAAATGATCTGAGGAGACTCAGCTCCCATCCCTGCAGCAAATCCCTGGATATCTGCTCAGTGCCAGTTCAGAATCCAGCTGTTAGAAGTTCTTTTGCCTGTGTTTAACTTGTGCAGGGTGTACTGGAGGCAAAGCTGTGGGAAGATGCTAGGAATGAGTTGGAGAGGCTTTGGGTGAGACTCTTGGAAGTACATCAGACGGGAGGTGGAGTCTTTCAGGTATTTGCTGCCTCACAGTCCAAAGTTATGTGTGAGGGACAAAGATTCAGCTCAGAGGCACCACAACCTCCGCAAAGGGTCTGGGAAATTTGTGGTCCTGTCCTGGCATGGATGAATTTCACTGATGAAGCCAAGCCAGGAAGGATCAGGACCTGGGATCCTGCCTTGTGTGTCTCTGCACTGCCTTTACAGCAATGCATGGCTTTGTTCCTTTGTGAAGGGAAGATTCAGCTTAACCCAAATCTGCTGTGATCAGTAGCTCGAGCTGACACGGGCAGCAGTGTCATACCCACGATCTGGTTGATAAATGTGGCTTGAGAAAGGAGACCAGAGAAAGCCCTTAACCCTCTGAAATGACGTTTTGAGAGCTGGTTGAGCTTAATCTCCTTGCTGTGCCTCAGGGCACACTGTGTGCAGCTGGCCACACACAGCTGTCTTTGAGCCATCACCTTGGCACCTTGGGTGCCTCTCCCAGGCACTGCGATCCCCCGTCCCCTGATCGGAGCCATGGGCATGCCAAGGGATGGGTGATGTATCCTCCTGGCCACGACACTTGGCAGCTGGACAGGCGACTGAGTCATCAGTGTTCGCGGTTTCTCATTTAATACTGGGGTTGTTCAGATGATTTAAGTGCCAGCAGTCCAGAGAGGAGGTTGTACTTCTGCTTTCAGCACGATTGTGGAGCCATCGCCTTCTCTGCCTCCCATCCCTACTTTTCATTGCGGGGGGGCGCTGAGGGTGGATCTGGGTTTGGCTGTCGGCTCTAGATTATCTTGCGAGCAGTTTTATTTCCTCCTGGCAGTTGGGCTTTGCCATTGGCTCCTCTTGCTCTCCGTTGGTCGCCTGCTGAGAAGCAAATGTCCTGTGCCCGGCGCTGCTCTGCGGGGCGCTCCGGGGGACCGCGCTCCGCGCCCGGCCCACCCCGCCGGCCCCTCTCCTGAGCCGGCGGAGCCCCGAGCCACCCATGCCCCCGCGGGGAGCGCTCTGCAGGGGGGGCACGGCCGCCTGCCCCGCAATGTAATCGCAGCCGGGGGGGTTGCGGTGCGTGCCGGGGTGCGGGTGGCGCGGGGCCGGCCCCGGAGGAGGTGCTGGGGCGGGCGGCGGGGGCGGGCAGGGCAGGGCTCCCCCGTCACCCCCCCATTGCCGCTATCCCCTTCTCTCCCGCAGGCTCTCGTCGCCCGGCGGCTGCGGCGGCGGGGACGGCGGCGGGAGCCGCAAGAGCGGGGTCATTCTGGACATCGCCTCCCTGAAGATGACGGAGCTGGAGTCCGAGGTGCTGCCCCTGCCGCCCCGGTACCGCTTCCGTGATCTGCTGCTGGGGGACCAGTCCTTCCAGAGCGACGACAGGTTCGGGGCGCGCCGCGGGGACAGCGGGGTGGAGGGCGCGGGGACATCGACCCGCCGGGAGAGAGGAGGGAGGGACACACGGACTTGGGACGCGCAGTGCCCGGGCATGGGACACGCATCTGGGATGGGGGGGACACACCTGGGACACCCGCGCGCCGGGGAGGGCACGCGGAGCTCTCCGCGGTGCTGATCCCGCGGGCGCGGAGCCGGACCCCGCCCGGCGCGGAGCTCTCCGCGGTCCTGCCGGCGGGGCTCGGCGCTCTGCGGGTGAGGGCGGCTGGGGGATACTGGGGTACGGGGGTGTTCGGAGCCTGCGGGCGCTGGGATGTGTTGGCAGGAACCAGTGGCGTGCGGAACCACTGGGATGTGTGGGTGTGCAGGGGGTGCAGGCCCTGGGTGCCTCGGACAGCGGCACTGGGAACAGCTGGATGCTCCAGGCTGGGCATGTGCTGGGTCTGCTGGGCACTGGGAGCTGGGGGTGTACTGGGCCGGCAGACGCTGAGCTGCGTGGGCAGGCTGGGCAGCTTGCTGAGTGCGGGAGTCCCATCAGGGGTTGGCCAGCAGGAAAGGAGAGCGGTGTCAGGGAGAGGTATGGGATGGAGTTGGTGAGGTGAGGGGCTGGTGGAGCTCCCTGTTACACCATATGCAAATTTTGGGCTGAGCAGAGACGTTTATTTAGGAGGGAAGGCTCCTCCAGGCTGCTTTTGGTTGCTGTCATTGTAGCAGGGAATGCTGATGGGAGCAGAGTAACTCTAAAAAGCTGTTGGGGTTGTGGTGCAACTCTCCCTTTCTGGGGCTGACCAGAGAAGTGGCCTCTATGTGTTGAGCACCAAGCCTGCTATTCCTGGCTGGCTGGCAGGGATTTATTCCCAGGTTGAGTGAACAACAGAAGGAATGCCATGAGTGGCAAGGGAATTCCATGAGCAGCACAGTTAAATGAAGAGGAACAAGAACCTTCCCTTCAACCCTGTTCATATCAGAAATACCCAGGAGCTGCAGTGCTAATGGGGAGTCAGTAAGACTGTTATCTTTTTCCACCAATTAATTGCGTGATGCAAACAAAGAGAGATGTAATTCTTGTTGAAAAAAACCCTTCAGTTGCTGGTGAGTTAACCTTTGGTTGGCTGCTGTGTATTTGGTACACCTGCATCAAGGCTTTTGTGCATCTCTGTTAAAAAGTAATTTCCTTTTTTTATATGTACTAGTGTCATGTGCAAAAAAAAAAAGTGATTTTGGCTTTGAGACTGTGAATGTGGGTTTTACAAATGTTCTCTATAAGTGTCCCTAACTTTTATTGCTGCATAAAATTGATCTGTCTCGAAAATGAGTCTGTGATCCTGAAGGTCTTAAAGCCCAGATTTCCTTAACAGACACTTAAACATTAATACAGTTTTATAGCACAAAGTGAGAAGTTAACGTGAAATTCTTGCTGCAGAAAATGTCTGGATTTGAGAGTGGTTATGATATGGCTCATTTGACTAAATTTGAAGATTTAATAGTTTTCGTATGTAAGTATTTGAAAGCATCTGAAATACAGAAGATGGCAATTGCAGATTTTCCTCTTACTGTGTTTCACTGGTTATACCCCTTAACCTTCATTTTCATCTAGATTTGAGTCTTTCTGAATCAGCATCTCTCTTTAATTTTAATGTGGGGATACTCTAGATTATTTTGTGGATTCATTAGCCCTGTTTCTCAAGAATCCATTAGCCTTGTTTCTCAAGATATCTCAGTTTCTGTGGATTTATGTGCTGCTTTCTTTAGTGGCTTGATTTCCCCTTCACGTAGAAAATACTGGTAATGTCACATTGTGTTTGGGAATGCAAATCTGTGAGCCTGTGTTTGCTGTTCGCTGGAGTCCACTTGACTTCACTGGGAACTGACACGAGCTGTAGGTTTTTGGAAATGTTGCTGCTAGGCCTAAGTTTCAGTCCAAGTCTTAAAGAATACCGGGACCTCGTGGTTGAATCAAGCTCGCTGGAGTAATTCCGACTAGTAATTAGTACAGTAGTGCGTTCCAAACCTACTGAATCAGGAGCTGATTTTGGGTAGCAGGGAAAGAAAAGAAAAACAGAAAGACTTTTTGGCTTGGCTGTGCTTGTAGGTGACAAGCAGCTCGGAGATGTGCTTTGAAGGGCTTTGTTGCAGCACTGACAGGGATGTGCTGAGGAAAATTCCCCCACGTAAACACTGCGGGGAACTACGAATGGTAAAATAGAGCTCGTTGGACTTGGAGACGTAGCACTGAAGGAAAATACCCATAACACTGAATATCTCATTTATTTCTAAAAGGAAAGCTTAAAACATTAGTGTCTCAAATATCTGTTTGAAAACTACCCTGGAAGAAGAGTGTGCTGCTGGAAGTGAGGAGGTTTCTGGGGTCAGCAAAGACTAAAAGGATGGGAGGCCATGGGGGAGTCCAGGTTTTGCTGCTTCTGGAGAATAAAAACCGTTTCTGTTAGAGATGAATTAGTGCCTCCTCATCACGGAGGATGCTGAAGAGACACCAACACTGGGCTGAGGTAAGGGAATGAGGTAATGCTGGAGCCTGAGGAGATGAGAGCTTGTTGGAACAAGCAGATAATTAGAGATCTGTGGTGGAGGGAGGAGGTCCAGATAACCTCGGGAACTGAAGGAACTGATCAGGGAATGGGAGGTGGATTAGGTAAAATAGGCTACTCCTAATTTAGTTTTGTTTTCAGAATGTGAGAGATGAAAACAGTCAGTGTAACTAAGCAGGGCTTACCCTTTGGCAGGTAGACTGATTGACATGAGAATTAAAATAACAACTTTGAATGCTGTGTGGTGGATGCAATAAATTGGCCAGGAAGCAAATAGGAAACGGCTGACTGGAAGAGGAATGTGGGAGGAAAATGGATTTGTGAAACAGAGAGAGAAAAGCCTAATGACAAGCAAATCTAGACTTGTCATGTGGAAGTGCTCCTTCCAGGCTGATCTTACTCATCTTTGGAACTCACTACCACGAGGCGTTGGAAGGCTTTGGGCTTAGCTGTGTTTAAATCCTGGGCTTGGCATTCTGCAAGGCAGATCTGTAGGTTATAGAAACAGAATTAAGTGTCATCCAGAGGATACAAACTGCTGCCCCAGGGCATGAATCTGGCTGATGGGGACTGGGAGGTGATTTCTCCTTTGGGGAGGGAAGGTTCTCTTGCTGTTGCCTTGATTGTCTGGCTTTAGTCCTGCCTAGTTCAGAGGTTTTTTTCCCTTTTGGAACATTCTGTCAATGTCAATACTGGGAGAAAAATGGATTTGTTCTGCTTTCTTATGGCAGTATTGGATCTCTTATCTCACGGATGTTTTGTAGACATGAAAGTGTCCAGAGCCACTGGAATATAGCAGTAAAGGCAGAGTTTAGGATGTTGAGCCTGTGACAAAGGGAGGTGAAGAACTGGGGGCACAAATACTGCTGGTGCCTGGCTGCCTTTTCACATTCCTGGCACAGGACTGCTCCAGGTTGGGAATCCTCCGTGCCATGGAGCTGTGTAGGAGCGAGGCCAAGGGGTGCTGGGTGAAGGGAGAAGGAGCTGAGCACAGCATCCCATTGGAGCTGGGCTCTGGGAGCAAGGCTCCTGTTCTGAAGTGATACTGGAATTGCTGATGAAAGGCAGCTGAGAAAGCACATCTGCTGGATTGATAAATATTGTTTTATACCACAAGCTGTGGCATCCCTTTGATGTTTGCTGTCCTGACTACGGCAATTTTTGATCTGCTGCATTATCTTTTCTTGGACAGTGCTGACAGCTGGCTTGGGGCACGTATAAAAAAAGTCCATAAATAAAATTAAACGGTATCTCAGAAAAGTGTCATTAGGAGCTTATTTGTTGCCTAATTTAAATAGTCTGAACACTTTCCAGAAAATCATCGTCAGAAGCCACAGTCCTATTTACAGTAGTGAGAAGTAATGGATGTCACTTTGATTAAGTGCATTTTTCTGAGGCTAATTATCAGCAAAGGATCATGTTGATGGATGAGGATGTTTGGAAAAGCTGCTTGTGCAGAAGAATTCAGCAACTTCTCTATAAAATTTTTAACATCGTCTGTTTCAAATCAAAGATATTTTGGATGTTGCATAACCAAGAAGAGAGACTTTCGACAACTGGAGTGAATTCTTTTAAGTTTCTGCTTCCAAGTTAGATAGAGTCTGACAACTTCTTTGTCTGTGACCTGACATCTGGTCTTTGTCTCTGTAATTTGTCTCTAAGTGGTGGCTCTAAATCTTAGGTCAGATTATGCTTGGCATGAGCAAACTGAAGTGCTGCACTACCAGCCTTGGAGGATTTTATCCTTGCAGTTTTCATGCTAACATGCCCCAAGTGACTTCCTCATCAAATGCATCATTACATTAATGGAGCTGGGCAGTTTCATGTTCCCAAGTCAGAATCCTTGAATATGTCTGTGGCTGAATCCCCACTTCATTGCCATTTGATTTAATGGACAATTTCCCTCCTTTTATTTGGAAGATGCAGATGCTAGTTCGAAAATTCCAGTTTGTATCCAGAAGTTAGAGACATTTATTGCTGTGATGGTGAGGTAATGAACAGTATTTTAAGTTACTGCAATGTCTGCTCAGGCTGTAGCATCTGTGCCAGTGAAGGTTTGTACCTGGAATTAGGAGATTCAGCTCTGGTGCCTCTGTGCCACGAAATTCTCCTGGGGAAGGCTCCTCATCCCCCAGCACTCTGATCGCTCGCTTGTAAAGCCAGGTGAAGCCATTTATTGCTAACACCCATTCCCTCAATAATGGTCTTTAGGCCCATCTTCCACCAGCCCTGGGTGCAAAATCTCTCAAGGGGCGACTCAGTGATGATGCCTGAGCCCAGCTCCAAAGCAAGTAACAAATGACCCTGGTGGAGGTGGTGGGATCCCAAACAGAAGCTCGGGAGTGCCCGTGTGACCACTGGAGCTGAATTGATTCTCCCCTGCTTTTGTCACCTGGCAAAGCAAATTCAAAACAGTTGTTAATTGGATTAGGCTGTTTTCCTGAGTCAAGGCTTTGTCAGGAAGTTTCAGAGTGGCAGCACAAGCAGGAGTTCACCCCTGCCAGCCCAGCCAGCCTGTGGCAGGAGTGCTGCTCCCGCTGGAGCCATCCCTGCTCCGGGTGTGCTCCTGCTCCTGAGCCGGGGAGCATGGCCAGGCGGGCACAGGACATGTGCAGGTGTAGCTCTTTCCAAAGTAGATGGCAACAGCTCTGCTGTGTCAGCCAAGGCTGTGGACAGGACTGAATTCAGTCCCCAGATCCATTTAAGGTGTTGGAGAAGTTCCTGGCCAGGAGCGCTGGAGGTTATGGGGGCAGGCTGGACACAGTGTGCTCCTCAGAGAGGCTTATTCCTGCTCCTGGAATGAACGGGCAGGAGTGTCCCAGGCCACCAGAAATTCCCATGGCTTCTCAGGAGGTCTGGTGCTGTAGGTCTAGAGCAGCAGAGCTTAAAGCAGAGTAGGGAGAAGCTCCTGGCATAGGGTGTTAGTGTTCTTAAACCTGCTCCCAGCCCCGTTTGCCCCCTGATGTGGAAGAGTGACCATGAAACCCCCACTCCACAGCCCTGGGTGGTGTGGACTTTTCATCAGGGCACTTCAGCAACTGCTCACCCTTAACAGAGGCAAAATCAACATACGCTGCCACTGGATTCCTCAGCCCAGCTCCAGATGGGATACACCAGGATGAAGAACATTGGAAGCCTGAGGCATCTTTATAAAAATGATTTGGGTTTTCTTGTGTTTGTAGTTTGGGGTTTTTTTTAAATTATAACAACCTTAATTGAGGTTTGTTTTTCCAGTTGTTCTGAAAGGCTGCAGGGATGATTCCCAATGTGGTGTCTTAATTGCAGTGCTGCTTGGAGTTTTTTAAATGGATGTTTCCTTGTAGCTATTGGTGAGCTGTTGTGTCTTATCTTAAGACAGGTACCCCTGGCCATTTGCAGGAGTATTAGGAAAGTTATGAAAGTAATAGAGCAAAGAAGAAATGCAGTTCTCTTATTATACCTATTATTTTATTTTTAAAAATGGCCACTGGTTTTTTTTCAGGGATATTGTTTTTACTGTCAGCAGTGGGCTCTTACTTGCAATAAAAGAAAGTGCACGTAGCAAGCTGGTGGAATGAGCAGAGGTGTCCCTGGAGTGCTGCAGAACGTACAGCTGTGCCCTGAGGAAAAGGAAGAACAACATTGATTTTCAGTTATTTAGTGCAATTTAACACTGTGGGCTCAAATTTCCATCCCTCCCTGGGGTGTTTTTTTCCCCCCATTTATTTACTTTCCCTTTGGTTTCTTTTCAATTTATTGGGAGAATGGGTTTGAAGGAGAAAACAGCGTTTCGAGGTACTGGAGAGCACCTGTCTGAGTGGAGAGCACGAGCAGGGGGCAGAGGGTCACGTCCCTGCTGGGACAGGGGGGTGTAGCCCCAGCAGAGCCAGATGCTGGGTGGGGATCTTTGTTTTTTTGGTTCATGGTGTGTGGAAGAGCAAAGGGGGAGGATGGGGCATGGGGAGGAGTGACAGCCCTCACAACCCAGCAGTGAGTGCTGGCTCTGCGGGTGCTCAGCGAGGTGGGCACGGTCCAGGGGAGCACCTGGGGGCTGGCGTTGGCCTTACTCAAGGAGAATTCAACACGTTGGCTAGATGAATTGTTTTGCTCCCATCAAGCGGTTGTACAGAACACACCAAAGGCCCTAATTGAAAAGTTTCCTGCCAAATGGAGTGCTGAGGGGCATGGAAGATCCTGGGGTCTTGGCTCCTGCCATGGTTAACAGGGGCGAATCTCCTTCCACGTGTTCTTGGCGTGAGCTGAAGCCCCTTGGGGACATTGCTGGTTGCTGCTGTGGTGGCCCTGGTGCACCCGTCTGCCTGGGGCTCTTTGGAGCTCCTGTGCTGCTTCAGCCTGCTGGGAAAGGGCAGGGAGCAGCTCTCACGTGAGAGCCAGGGGAGAAGCTTGGCTGCTTGTGAAACCTTGGCAGAGATCTACCAGGGCCTTGGGTCTCTTTAGCACAGGGATGTATCCCGGGTGTGAGTCTGTGTCCACAGACCTGCTGAGGCAATGATGAGGTGCCTCAGGAATCCCCAGGAGTGTTGTGTTGCTTTGGGTGAGGCTGGAAGGTCGGGCTGAGACCAAAGCTGTCACCACTGCTGTAGTGACAGCACGAGAAACAACTTGGCAGCCGTAGCTGTAATTGCAGAGAATGCATTAAATTTTACTGCTGTGTTTTCCCACCGCTTTCTCTCATCGCAGTTGCATCTTTGTTCCCAAGGGGAGTAATTTATTGCTGCTCTGAAGGTGGTGCTCATTGCTTTTGCTCTGCACACCCTGTTCAGCGAGTGACTGCGTGGAGGGCGCGCCGGAGCTCGGGCATCCCCCGCTCGCAGCCTCGGGGGACACGCGGCTTCCACTCCCTCTGCACCCAGCCTGGGCCTGGTGCCAGCCCCGCTCGGGTGGGAGCTGCTCTCCCACAGACCCCTGCGTGCCCGTGGGGAAACGGATCACAAGCAGAGCCTCAATAACTTGGTTAGTAAGTCCCCCGTACGTTCTCCTGCGAGGCATCTCAGAGGCTCGCTTTGTTGTAGGCTGTGCAGCAGAGGGGTGCAGACAGGAATAAAAGGCTGGAATCTGAATCAAAACATCTCTGCTTTTGAGAAGTTCCACCAAGAGAGAGGACTGACCCTTTACTGTCTGCTACTTTAGCACTGCTTATCCGGAGAGACATGAACACGTTGCCAGTGAAGCCCTGCAGCAAGCGCAGATTTCTGTGCCATGCTGCATTTGCCTCTGCTCCACTGGCACTTGTCTGCATCCAGAGCAAAGATGTAGGTATTAATTTGCAAATAAAACACCTCAGATTCCTCCTGACTGACAGCTCAGAGCAGGTCATACAGGCACGGTGCAAAGCTCTTGCCAGCTGCTGTCAGGGCTGTGCTGGCTGTGGTTGCCCACGAAGGGTTGGCAGTGCGGGCTGCTGGAGCAGCCTCCTGATGCCCAAATCTGGAGATTTCTTCTATTATCAGTCTGTTCATTTGCTGCATTGCTGCAATTAAAAAAAAATTATCTTTCAGAGAGTTCAGAGTTTAGATTCCATGGCTACATCACACTTTGTATAAATTAATAGCATTGAATCTCATCTGCTCCATGACCTCATTTCCTTTCTCTGTGAAGCATTTTGTTGCCATTTTAGCAAATTTACGGCTGGCTGTTTTACTGCAGGGAGATGATCAAAGTCCAGCCTCCTGGAGAAGGCAGGTCCCTGTGGTGACAGTCTGTGGGGAGGTGGCAGGCTCTGCTCTCTGTTCTGTCCCCACGACCTCATTGGCGGTGTCTTAAGATCTCCCCTGCATAGCCAGAGGGCTGGAAGGAGCTTCTCAGGGTTGCAGATCCCCTGGTAGGTTCAGCATTTCCCCTTTAATTATTCTAGGTAATAAATAATTGATAATGAAGAAGTTTGTGGGGGTAGAGTTGAAAGACAGGGCCTAAGTCTTAGTGAGACAGGGAGGTCATGGATGTTGCCAGCAGATTAAAGGAAAGGCCTGTTTTCCAAACCTCTCAAACTCAGAAAACTTGTCCTTTCAAGCAGGAGGCCTGGAGCAGTGGGTGAAGCAACACTTGCAAGCATTTTAAAGAGTTACTTTCTGTCCTAAAACTCCATCAGCCATGTGGTGCAGGGGCAGGCGTGCTCTGCGAGGGCCATCCATGGCTCCCTGGAAGAACTCCAGGAGCTTGGAGTTGGCTTTGCCTCTTTGGACTTGCACCGGGGCCACAATTGCTTGGTCTTGCTTCTGCCTTCCTCAAGACAGACCGTCTGGTTCTCTTCTGCTCATCTTCCTTCAGGAGACAGCCTGGAGCTGTTTGCTGGCAGTCAGACAGGACACAGCAGTGGGATTTTGTGAATGGAAGGTGGAAAGCGAAGTTTGTGGACAGGCACAGCACGTCAGGGTGGGGACATCTCCAAAGCAGTCGCTCTGTGGTCAGTTCAGGGGTGAAGGTTTCTGCCCTCAGATGTATTTGCTGCGTGTCAGGGTCCCTGTCACAGGTGTCTTTCCCCCGTGTTTTTCCTGTGATGTCTTCCCCCATGGAATAGGATCCCTCGAGCAACTGGAGAAGGTGCATCTTGCTCTCCACCCCGCTGCCATGGCTGTTTTCCCCGCCTGCCTCTCTGCAGCAGCTGTGTGGGTGTGCAAACGTGTGTAAGATGATGTACAAGTAGCCACGGCCGCAGCCTCCGAGGGTTCAGAGCCGGGCCAGGGCGTGGGCGCAGCCGGAGGAAAGGAAGGAAGGAGGAATTGTGCGGAAGGATAACAGCACACGCCGCCGGGGGTGGGCGGCTCGTGAGGTCAGCGGGGGAATGTGAAGAGTGAAAGAGCCAGGAATTGTCTGGGGGAGGTGATTGCCTCAAGTGTGGCGAGGGGGGAACACACAGAGGTGTCCCTCGGTGGAGCCGAGAGGTTCGATCGCCTCTGCCCTTTGTGGTGTTGCTGTTTTGATGAATTAAGATCTTGCCTGATGTGAGCTAAGGAACAGTGAGGGTTGGGTTTGTACCTGACTCTGTTGGTGCAGAAATAGCTTGGTTTTGCTCAGTGAAGCTGGGCACTGGTGAGGTGCTGGCTGCCCTGTGTCGCTGTGTGCGTGTGTGTGCCGTGCTCTGGTGGGTTGGAATTGCAGCTCCCTGGTGCTGGAGCTGCTGCCGGCTGCAGGGTGAGGAACAAGGCTAAGGCTCTTCCCTCAGGAGCAGGGCAGCCTTCTGTCACCCCCAGAGGGGTTTGTGTCCCCAGGTGTGGTGTTGGGTGCTGCATGAAGTGATGGAGAAGGGGGCAGGTGTTCTCTGTGCTCCAGACCTCCTCCTGTGGATTGAGGTGTCCATGTCGGACACGAGCTGCTCCCTCACCTGTGTGACATCGCTCCCCTGGCCTGCCTGGGGCTGCAGGGTCTGTCCCTCGCTCTCTGCCCGCTGCCATTGCTCTGCTGAGCCAGATTTCAGGTTGCTGCTGTCACCAGTTCCTTTGTCACAGATGATTTCTGCTGCTGCTCTGCCATCACACTGTGGAGGGGCCCTCTGGAGGCCAACACACACATCACTCCTGTCCACCTCCTCCCCAAATCCAGGCAAATTCTCGTTTTCTTATTCTCTCCAGGACTCTTTGCTGTCACCTGTCATTGAGCTTGTGGTTGTAGCTTTACATAAAGCTGGCTGCTGTGGAGTGTTTGGCTTTGCGATGCTGGACATGCTGTCTGTGGGGTGTAGGGGAGCAAGGAGTGGGTATGTCCATGTCTCCTGTCCCTGTGCTCCCCCTGCCACAGCCACTCTGCCAAGCCTGGGAACTGGGATCCTCCACCCAGCCTGGGGATGTGCGAGGGTCCTGAGGGAGGGGCTGTCATCCTCCTCTCTGCAGGTCCTGAAGCTCTTGGAGTTAAATATGGAGCTGCAGGTTGTGTCCTCTCATCCTTGAGTGCTGTCTGTGCTTCTGCCCGTTCTGGCTGTTCCCTGGTCCTGGATTGCGGAGCACTGTGACAAGTTCCTCACTCTGGGATTGTCCCTCTCCTGCATTGCTGGGAATGGACACGGGTGCTGTGTGCCCTCAGCCTCTGCTGCAAAAAGAGAATTCTTCAAAAAGTCTAAAGTGAGGCAAAACCCCCCACACCATCTGTGACTGACCTGTGGCTGGGATCTGCAGGATTTTGTTACGTCTGGGTGGGGATTTCTTAGCGTGGTGATCCCCCCTGCTGCACAGTCTGGCGGCTGTGGCTCCCGTGGGGACTCCCCCAGCTCATCCGCACTCCCGGTCCGTCCGGCTGGTGTCTCCTCCATCCCCGAGTGGATCGGGATGGCTGCGGGAGGAGCCGCGGGGGAGCGCGGCGGGGAGGCCGCGGGTGCGGGCAGCGCGGCTCTGTTTGCGTTGTGACTCTGCCGCGCTTCCTGCAGCCCACGCAGCCTCCGGAGCAGCCGAGCGTGGCTCTGCAAATTTAGCAGCTCCCTTCAGGCAGGGAGCTCTTGCTTTCTGGGCCGTGGGTAGAGTCATCGAGCAGCTCTGCGTGGCTCACTCCCGGTGTGCCGGGGGTGACTATTAGCAAAGTCATTACTTTGCCGGAGCTTTGCCGCAATGAGTTTCTGACTCCAGATCGCCGCAAGCAGAGTTATTTGGGAGTTGGACTTTCCACGCTCTGTGCACGCAGCTCACAACCCTCTGTCCGCGGGTCAGTGCCCCTGTGAATCCAGCTCCCGCCGCTGGGGTGTCAGGAAGGAGGTGGAGCATGAAGCTCAGTGGCAGGTATGTGCTGCCTCCCTGGTGGCAGGAGCTGTCAAGGAAAAGGTCCCCTCTGTCTAGGAGAAAGGAACATTTCTGGGGAGCAGGTGGCGAAGATGTTTAGCAAATGTCAGCTTGAGACCTTGCCATCCTGTGGGCAGAAGTGACATTGCTGAGAAATGTGTTATCCTGTCAGAAAGCAGCAAAAATTCCCCCAGTGAAATGTTTATGAGCGAGGCAGGGCTTTGCCAAAAGTGGGCGTTTTTCCATCACGGAGACTCTTGGAGCATGAGCTCCTCGGAGCAGTGGGAATCCTGCTCCAGCACACATCACTCTTATCAATAGGACAAGCATCTGGCTAAGCCACACTGCCTTACTTCTAAATGCCTTAATCATTCCCTAGAGCACTTTAATTTCAAAGTGGCCTTTTCACTGCAAGCGGTGCATTGGTTTGCAGGTGAGCAAAAAGCAGTTTAAACAGAAAGGGCTCCTGCAGATGGGTGCTAAATATGGCTTTTCAGAGCTAAAACACTGCCTAAAACTTCTTCTTTCAGGCAAACTCCGCCTGTGGTTGCATTGCAGAGACCAAGAGAAACTCGTTTGCCCAGTGTCCAAATATCAATGTGTGAAGTGTGTAATTGCATCTGGGCTGATAGCTCCGTATGGGAGTATTGTTTGAAAATTTTCTAATTTAATAAAATGGGTGGTAATTGGCTCTTAGAAGAGAGTTTAATTGAAATAATTGGCATGGACACTAGTGTGCTAATTTGGTTTGGTGTTTCTAATGCACAGTCACGGTGTTTGTTCACGGACAGAAATGGGTGTTAGGTGGTGCCCGTATTTCTCAGCAAGAAGTTCCAGCTGGTCTCTGGAAAGGCATTTGTTGGAGGAAGCTGTTTAGTTACTGTTCTTGAAGTTGGATTTGGAAGATGGATTTGCTTCATTACAGTTGGATGCAATTAGACCCACGCTGCTGAGAGTGAAGGCCTTCTCTGACACTTCAGTTCCCACTCCAGATGACTTGAGATTGGTCTTTCTACTCATCTGGAGCAGCTCCAGCTCCTTGGCACAGGGACATACCTGTCCTGAGGTGCTCTCACACACATGTGCTTGAATGTGCTCACTCATGAGCAGGGAAGGGGATGTTCATGTTCTCTATCCACCCTTTCATCCCTGCTTGTCTGAAATTCCTCAGCGCCCATCAGTTCCAGCTCAGGAAATCAGCACCATGAGGTTTTTCCATGTGGGAAAAGATTTTAGAGTCTCGTTCCTGCGCGGCGATCTCTCAAGCTGCCGTCTCAGAGCTGTTGTTGAGGAACTGCCATGAGCTGGAGGCTGTGCTCCACGATCTCCTAATCCATGGGGTCACTGAGAGTGTGAGATGGTGACACAAAGAGCCATTACAGCTCATCAGCCTCTTCCAGAGCCAATGTTCAACAATTTTTCCTTTTCATCTTTCTCCAAAATGCTTTCAAGGCTGAGTATTGTCACTTTGTTTGGATTCTTCCCACACAGTATCTGCACTTAGAACTGCCCAGTGCTGATGGGGAGATTTATTGCCAGCAGCTATTGTGCGAAAATTGAGGGGAAAAACAATTTCTAGGCAGCTCTTGTTACGGTCTCTAATGGGAAATATTTCCTTCGTGCTAAGAACTTGTAAATGGTTTTAGTGCCGGATGCTGTGCTCTGTGGCTCAGAAATGTTCAGCCTGCCAGGGTTCAGCAGCACAAATGCTCCTGCTTGCAGACATGTGCAAAGCACACTGCGCATGCACGAGGGATGGATTCCTTCCCAACGGTGGGAGTTAAAAAAAAAAAACCCACAAAAAACTCTGGCAGAGAGCAAAGCCTGGCTCTCACACCCCAGGGCTGCTTCAGCGGGGGCAAGTGAGGGGAGCGTGGATTGGGATTTGAGCAGGAGGGAGGAGGAAAAGAAGGGATGTTCCTCTCTGATGTAGGGAATTATGAGAGACTGAGATGAAAGGCATGGCTGGATGGGTCCCGTGCTCTTTTCCAGTGCTGTGTTTTGATGTGCAGGTGGGATCCCCCGATCCCTTTCAAAGGAGGATGATTCACAGGAGGCACAGCGAGTGCTGCTGTTCCAGCGTGTATTAGTGAGCACAGGAGAGCACCAAGATCCTCTTTGGGACCTGATGGCTGCTTTTCCTGAGAAACTTTGGAGAGCTGGAACAATTATCCCAACTTTGAAGGCCTTTTTTCCCCCTAAGCTTTTTTTTCCCATTTCCCACTAGCAGATTTCAAGGAGACAAAGAAGTACAGCGGAGCCTGCTGGTGAAGATATTAATCATGATATAATTTAATTTTAATCCTATTAGACACCTTTAGTGATCAGGGAGTTTCTCACTTGGTTTAATGGACTCTTTTCCAGATGATGAAGCTGCAAGGTCTGGCACTTGTTATAAATGTCTGTTTATTAAACCATCTTTCGTCCTAAAAGCTTTTGCCTGGGCCAGGATGGATATAAATGGAGAGGAGAGGATGATGTTTGCAGTTCAGTCTTTCAGGAGACACCGTGTAAAAAATTGCAGCCTTTTCTTTTTCATTTTTCTGGTGTCTTTCTGTGAGAGATGAGAAGAGGCCAAAGCATTTTTTTCCAGCGCTTTTTACTGTAAATGTATGAGGCAGTCGAGATCTGTGAAGCAGCACCTGCTGCCACCAGCTCCTGGAGCAGATATTCCCTTTCCAACAGATGATTTGGGCACGGCAGTTGAACCAAAAGCTGATGAGCAGCGAAGGGCAATGGTGGATAACAACTTTAAACCCTTTCCTGTGGCTGTAGTTCACCTTTGGCTCCTGCCTGGGCTTGGCAGGTGGGAGTGCAGCTCTGGCATTGCTTTGGGAGGAATTTCAGGGGTTTTTGTGCAAAAGGGGCTCCTGGAACCTCTTCCCTCAGGGTCACAGTTTCAGGCACCATTGCCCACCCTACTGTTATTTCAGTGTGCACAAGGTGGGACATTGCAGACCCCCGCCCTGGCACAAGAGCTGTGTTAAAGCTTTTAGGAGCACAGTGCCTGTTCTTGGTGATGGCTTGGATGGCCCAAGCCTTACACAAGAAACCTTCCTTTTCCTTTCGATGCCTTGGGGCTGGCTCCTGCTTTTCGCTGGATGTGGAGAGACCTTGTTTGTCCATCCACGACAGCACCTGGGTGCAACGTGAGCCGTGACCTTGGCACCCCAGCACCTGGGTGCAGGTGGCTCTGGGCACAGCACCTGGGAGCAGGGACTCCTGTCTCCCAGCAGAACTCGCAGCTACAGCGTGATATTGATGGGTAAGCAAATTTTTCTCATTGAAGTTAAAATAAGAAACGTACTTGGAGATCAATGGTCTGGTACAACCCCCCCGTTCTAGTCCTTCCCACACAGCCTGATGAGGCTGTCACAGACTCCACGGAGTTCATGCCTCATTTCTGCAGCACATTGTGAATTCCTATTTATATGGGCTTGCCATTTTCTCTGTCTTATATAATGTATTACAAAAAGAATGCTGACAGAAATGAAAAATGTATGGGAAATGGTACCTGGAATGATCCAGCGACCCTGGGGAGGGAGGAGAATTTTATTACTGTGAGACATAATTGGCAGAGCTGATGGAGAGCCCCAAAGCCAAACTTTCTCCCTTGAATGTCGTTCATTCCTCTTGGATTTTTTTTAGAAGTTTTAAGGAAGTTTTTAGATGCTAAAATTCTCCACATTTTCAAGCAGAAACTCTTTTTTATAAGTAGACTCTGCTCTGCATTCCATTACAACTTTAATACTTCAGAAGCAAAGCTGCTGCAAAAACATCATGCACAAAAAAGTCTTGGAGTCCTTTAGAACTGCAAAGTGGGAATCACTTTGGCATTTTGAAAGTCCCTGTGAAATTGCTTCCTGGTGAGCTCTGCCAGGCAGCTCAGAGAGGTGTTTGCAGCAGCGAGGGAGCTGCCTGTGCCTCCGGAATGCCGTGGAATTGTCTCCACCCGGAGCATCACTGGCTCCTGAAGGCGCTTTGCTGCTGGGCAGGAAACCAAATTCCAGAAGGGTTCATGAGAGGTGCGTGGGGAGCACAAGGCACCTTTCCAGCTCTAGCTGCCTGTCACATCCCCTGGGAGAAGCTGGGGTGAATCCCGGGGGTGCAGGGTGTCCCTCGGAGCTGGGCGTGACTGCAGAACGTGCCCCAGAGCCGGGGGTGTGGCTGCTGCCCGTCCTGCCCTGGGCTGAGGATGCCCAGAGCATCCCTGTCCCTTCTCCAGGTCCTGGCTCCGCCGCCTGCAGAAGGAGGGCAGCGAGGGGAAGTCCTGGCCTCGGAGAGCAGCCGCGGGGCTCGGGCCCTCAGAGAGGCTGCAGGGTCATTAAAGAACTGCCACGGTAATTGCTCCACACGACGTGGAGTCACTGCTCCTCCTGCCCCACAGCTCGGGCACGGGGCCTCTCCTGCCCCGCTCCTCCTGCCGGCATCGCCAGCGCTGCCCAGGGGCGTTTCCAAGGTGTTTTCAGATTCCCGGTGGGAAATTCTGCACGAATGCTTACAGTCATAAACGTTCATGGTGCAAAGATCATTCCTGCTGGCAGGCAGCGAACAGCAGCTGCTGTCGGGGGAGGGCAGTACTTTGAGCCCTGGGCCTGGGCGAGCCCCCCCAGCTCCTCCAATATGGGTTTGGGTGCTGCCCTGCCACCTCCTCTGCGCATCGCTGCCTTCCCTCCCTGCTGCTCCCGCATTGCTCCGCTCCCTGCGCAGCGCCGGGGCTGACTCATGCTCTGGGCAGCGCTGCCCATCCCTGCCGGCACCGGCTGCCAGCTCCGCCTGGGCGAGCACCCGGCGCTGGTCTCATTAAATCTTGGGAAGCAGAGAGCGACCCCGTTATGTACTCACCTGGAAAAGTGACTTGGCCGTGCCTGATTACTGTGCTCTGCCTGGAGACTTTTCATGCTTCCCTTGCAGGTATATATTTAGATGTTACCCGAGGGCTTTTAATTTCCTCGCTGGCTTGAGCAGCGGTGACAGGTACACACTTACCTTCCCTTTTTTCCTCCAGCCATTTTAACCTGCCATCGGCTTTGGTAAGAGGTAGGAAGAGATTAGGAGTCACTGTGAAGCTTCAGGGTCTCACTGCTCTGCTTGTGAGCATGTCAAATGCACCACAGAAGCAGGCACCGTGTCGGCGGCATCGTGGCTTTGTAGGGATGTTTGTTCAGCAGCTGCTCGGGCGTGCTCTACTTCTCCTTCTCCCTGCTAAGCAGTCCCAAGTTATCATACTGGCTTTGCAGCTTTCATGTTCGCCGCTGATGAGCCACACTTAGAGAGGTAAAAATGGCTTTGCAAAGGCAGCGATGACAGTTCTGGGATTCAGCGCGAGGCTCTCGCGTCGCGGTTACATAAGGGCTCCTGCCAACTCCCCGGGGACCTGGGGAGCTACTTGGTGGAGGGGACCTGCCCTCCCTCCTCCGGGCCAGCCGGGAGGGGTTTTGTTTGGGAATCTCCTCCATCCATCTGCTGGGAGCAGGGCACAGTCGTGGGGCACCGGCCGAGCCGCCGGCGATGGGAGCAGCCGTGGCTGCTCGTGGCTCTGGGTGGGAAGGAAACTGCAGAGCACAGCTGCCTGTTACTGGGCAGTTTCTGAAGCCCCGGGTCCTCTCTTCTAAACACTAACATTTGGAAATTGTTAACATTTGAATTGTTAATGCAGAGAACGCTGGGAAGAGGAGAGAAATCAAAGGCTCTTCTGGTATCAGCCCGTCCCCCTCTGGGCTCCCAGCCTGCCTGCAAGCTCTCTATGTGTTTTCTTACTTTACATAATTTTTCCATCTCTCTCCATCAGCCCAGCTCTTCAAAGGCTTCCTTCTGTTTCCAGCTCTCTTGCTGCTGCAAATATGCCCTCCTCTGTGCTTTCCAAAGTGTTCCTTCTTCCCCAAAATCCATTGCTCCAGTTTATTAGGGAAGTGTCCCAAACTCTGCTGAGGAGTCGCTGGGCGATGCAGGAGCTGCTGCCTGGTACAGCTGCCAAGGCTAAATAGGGGAAGTGAGGGAATAAAACCCAGCCAGTGAATTTCTGCCTGTGTCATGCAAATCTTCCAGGTGCCTGGTGTCTGCTGTAGCCCCAATTGCCCAAAGGTTCCTGCAGCTGTGTGATGGTGTCAGTGAATATCGGTGTTCCCCCGCTCCAGGCTCTCTCCTGGTGGGTTTCTTTGGTTTGCTGTGGTGCAGAGCATCCTCCAGGAGTGCAGGGGGGATGGAGCAGCCCCCCAAGCCCACCATGGTGGGATCTGGTCCCACAGGGTGCTGGGAGATCCTTGGAGGTGAGTCGCTTCCAAAGGTGGACGTGGCTGCAGCAGAGACTCCTCAGTGGAGACAGGGAGTTTGGTACCACTGTGATTTTGGCAGTAACACTCAGCCCAAGTGCTGTCCCAGCCAGAAGCTGTGATGACAGAAATCCCTGCAGTTTGTGAACTTTCCTGAAATGGTTTTAATGACAGTTTAATAACAACACTTAGTGCTTGGTACGGAGCTTCTCACCCCTGGAACTGAAATGCTTTACCACGAAGGGTAAGGACCATTATCCCCCGTGCTGGCAGGGGGGAAGAGCTGGTTTTATTTGTGGGGCTAATTATAACAAGTGGAATCAATCAACTTTTCATATGAATGGTGTTGCTTTTTAAAGACAAATGTCAGAAAGGAGTCCTAGAGACAAAGGAGAACTCACAGTGGTGTAGATCCATCTGATGGCTTCTCAGGGAACTCGTCAGAGCCTGTGGTGCAGGGGCATTAACCCTGCCAAGGCAGCCTGAGGAGGGAACAGAAAGCAGGGAAAAGCAAGGCAGGAAAGGGCACAGTGTGGATTTACTGGCTCTTGCTGAGTGGGTGTTTCTGAGAGCTGCTGCTGCCCCAGAACTGTTTTGTGTTACTCCCTCTGCCCTTCCCCTCTCCAGCTGCTCAAAGCTCCGTTGCTTGGGAATATTCTCCCAGCTCCCGAGTGTCCTCTGGTTCTTAGTGTGCTCCACGTGGTTCATGGAGAAATTCCATTGAAGTAATTGCTTTAGTAATCAATTAGTTTCTTAGCCGGAGGACTCAAAGAGGCCATAACCTCTTTTTTCCCCTCCTCTCTGTCCTGCTGTACATCCCTCTGGTGCATTCTGGCCCTCTCCAGACTGCAGGGAAAAGGACAGGTTCTTGTGCTGAGCCCAGGGAAATGGAGGCTCATTTTGGGTGGGACCCCTTGGTGACAGTAATGGACACAGGGAGTGACAGAGCCCGGTGAGGGCAGGTGGGAGAGCCACTGAGATGCTTCCTGTGTGTCCCTGCCCTGCTGCTCACAGCCCATTACGGGATGGATTCACCTCAAGGGAAGCTGAAATCCTGGGAAATCCTCCTGTTGCCTTTGGCACTGCTGCTGAGGGCCTCTGCTCGCAGTGCCTGCAGGAGTGGGGAAGGCAGGACCCACCACCCTCAGGTGCAGAGGCCGCGGGGTCTCGGAGGCAGGACACGCTTGCAAGTGCTTTGAACTGCAAAGTGCTGCCGTGGCCTCCCCTGGCCCCGACCTGCTCCAGCAGCACCAGCCCCACAGGATCCGTGTCCCTCATGGGGAGCAGCCCCTGGAGAGCCCCAGCTCACCCGGATGCACCTCTCTGGGAATAGCAGGTAGGAGTCATGCCCCATCCCTGGCTTTCCGCAGCCCCTGAGGAGGGATTTGATCATCTGTGTGTTTTAAACCCCAGCTCACCACTGACAAGACCTGCTGGCTCTCCCAGCCGTGCTGAGCTCCTGCTCCTGTGCCTGGCTGTGGGCCAGAGAGGACCTTCCTTTCCAAGCTAATGGAAAGAAAATTGAGAGAAATTTTTTAATTGACTCAGGATCAATAGATACAGTATTTCCTAAGCACTTTTATGAATAAATATATACATTCTTTCTGTCCAGAGAGGTTTCCCAGGCGTCTCCTGTATTCTAGTATCTGCAATCTGAATTAATCAATGTATTGGTATTGTATTTTTTGACTGTAAAAGGAATTGAAGCTCTTCGGGTTCCACTCTCTCATTAACTGTAATTCCAGCTGCTGATGGATAGTCAAAAGTACTGGCAGAAGGACCTGTCTTGTTAGGAAAAGAGTGACTTGGGCCACTCCTGAGCAGGGTGTGCTGCTCAGGGGGGCAGGTGAGGGGCTCCTGGGTGCCTCCAAGGGTTCTTTGTGTGTCTGTGCTCCCTGTGTGGGGGAGCAGCACTGGCACTGCACAGGGATGGAAAGGCCAAGTTCTACACAAAGGAAGAGGATGGAGCACCTGCACTTTTTATTTTCCTTTTTTTTTTTCCTTTTTGGCAAACTCACTATTTTCACTGAGACAAATGTCAGAGGAAAAAACATTCTGGTGAGGAAGCAGAAGCTCTTCTGTGATTTTTAGCTTCCCATTGGAATAGAGAACGATGAGTAAACAGAAAAAAAAAATCAAATCTTTAGATTTCCCCAGAAACATGGACATTTCCAGGCAGTTCTGTTGCAGAGGGATGTTTCTGCTGGTGTTTTATGGGGTTTGGTGCTGGGCTGGCTGCAGGAGCCTGGGTGGGGTGGGGGGTGGTTTTAGCAGGGCTCTGCCTGAGCCTTGGCAACCTCCAAGCATTGGCAGCTTTTGAAAGGCAATTTTGCAAAGTGCCTGGTGACAATGTAGGGCATTCCCCGGCGACTCCAGGGCAGAACTGGTGCGTGTGCACTCCGTGAAAAACCCTTCAGCAAGAGGCTGTGCCAGGGAGGTTTGTACATTTTTTAAAGTATTAGTCGTGCTCTGAAGTTTATTGAGCTGATAATGGTCTTGCTGTGACATTTGTTGGGGTCTTGAAATATAGGAAGTGTTTGTGGCAGTAATAAATGGCGTGGGATCTTGTTTTCCCTTGGTGTTATTGAATAAAGGGAGGTCAGGGTTGCCCTGCAAAGGTGGCAGAAACACGGAGGGGCTGTACAGGGAAAGGTGATTTTCCGAGAGCTGCTTGCCAAGTGTGTCCATGGAACTATGGGATTCCTGGAGGGATAATAATGAGCCTTAATGGCTTTTCAGCTGGGGGTCCCTGGAGTCGACGCTGTGTTTGTATGAACACAGCCCCTCCTCTAGAGCAGCAGGTGACGTCTCCCGTGAGGTGCCGGCGTGGCCACGAGCACAAGCGTCTTCTAGCAAAATGTGTTTTCCTGCCCAGGTTACCTTTCATGAGTTTGGAATGATCTTTGCAGGGCTGATGCCTTTCAAGGCGACTGTTCAAGATTTTTGAATACATGAACCTGGCTTTCCTCACTGAGGCTTTCCTCGCTAACACTCTTGAGTTGTATCTCAACAGAACAGGTTTGTTTGCCAGAATATGAGAAAAAGCCAACCCCTTCCTGTTTCATCAACTCCTCCTAATGGATGGGGTGATGCTTTATTATTAATAAGTTGAGTATGTTTGTAAAGGAGTTTTGGCAGTCAGGACTGAAAGCAACCTGGATAAAAGGGAGAATATTTACCAGTGTAGTTGCTGTGGATTCAATTAAGAGCAATGAAGAATCTGCTTCATTCTAAATCTTATTTTCCGAAATATTATTACGCCTGCCACTGCTGCTCAGCAATTCCCAGCCATCTCTCCAGCCCCCGGCACAGCAGTGGTCTCTGCATAATGTAGATGCAGAAATGAGAAATCAGCACTTTGTAATGGGCTCTCCAACTAAAATTAAACATCGATTTCCTGGCTTGCAGTCAGATGTTGGCATTCAGTTGGCCCGGAAAGCATTTCTGGACCAGAGGAATTCTTATTTGGACTTTGATGTTACTGAGATTGTGTTTTGTTGATTTTTCCCTCCCGGATCCCCTTGGAGGATGTGCTGCACAAACAAGGTGCTTGATGTGTGGCTTGCTCCTGCCTAGCACGAGCACAAAGGCAGACGATGTGTCCCTGCAGAGCTGGCTCACCGAGCTGCCCTTCAGGTGACACAGCCACGACTCTTTCTAGGAACAGGCTGTATCCCGGCCAGAAGGAGTGTTCTGGGTGTACTGGATGTACTGGGCTGCCTTTGCTCTGAGTTCCTGCTTTACTCCTCCTTCAGCTGCTCTTTCTGACACGAGAGAGCTCCGTGACTGTCGGGGTTGGGAGGGGAGAGGCTGCTGTGGGTCTTTAGGCGGAGTGGAGAACACATTGCATTGCTGAGAGAGGAATATTTTCCTGACAGAACTACAGCAAAGGAGCTGCTTGGGCAGCTCAGGGCAGCGACTCTGAGTTGCTGTGGGTTCATCCAGGCTCGCAGAGGTTCTGCTCAGCAAAGGGTGACCTCTTTTCTCGCTCGGAAGGGGAATGGCTGCTCAGAGCCACAGCCCTGTGTGCCGTTTCTCGTGACCTGGTGTTGGGTCGTTCCCCTCTCTCTGGTTTTCCTGTCCTGGTTTGTGTTTAAGTGCCTGACAGAAAAGGTAATTTCATGGAGAGGCTCCTACAGGCAGGAGCTGAGTTCCTTCAGGGGTTCCTTGATGTGCTTTTTGTCACCTTCGATACAGCACAAATACAACAGGAGTGTTTCCATTTTCTGTTAAAATTTCCCAGATCTTTCCCTAATCCCTCTTCTGTTCATGCTGCTGTGTGAGGGCATTAGTGCTGAGATGATAACTTAAGCATAAGCCCCTTTTCACATCTAATCTCAATCCTAAAGTTAATGTTCTTCTGCAATTAGGAATACAATAGAATGTAGAATTCATCAAAAAAAAGATACCTGATTGCCCCATCCCAGTGGCTCTTGTTGTGCAGGAGGATTTATCAGGCCCTGAGCTGGGCACACTCCAACCTAGAGGGCTGACAGATTATATATGGTGTTTGAGAAAAGAGATATGGAGCAATAAGTTTAAGAGTCTGAATCAAACCGTGAAGCAGAAAGGAATGACTTGGGTAGGAAATGAATGTATTGAGCTAATGAATCATTTTGAGGCAAAACAAGAAATTAAATGTGAGCTGAAAGCTGGCACATTAAGAAATGGGCTGTGGGTTTTTATCCATTTTACATTTCAAAATGCTGGAATAAAGGATGTCGTATGGTGAAATCCCATTAAGAAAATACTCTAAGCAGGGAAACAAGGATCTGGTTAACAGGAAATGGAGACTTCGTTTCTCTTCCCAGAGCAGCCAGGGACTGCCTTTGTGCCATGGGGAAAGTGATGGTTGGGCACTCATCTCTGGAGAAAGAGCAGGAAACAGAGCTCATCTTGTCTGACAGCTCCTGGTAGGAGAGAGGAAGCAAAGGACTGGACTTTCCTTCCCAGAATGTGGCACAGGACAGTGGTGCTGCGTGCTCCGACAGCCGGGTGAGGGTATGGAACCGTGAGGTGTGGTTAGGGCACGGAGCTGGGGCCAAAGGGAATTGTCAGCTTTTCACTCTGAAAGGAAAGTACTTTGGATCCCAGATTTCCCATTTCAGGGCAGCTCCTGCCCTCCTCTCCCAGCCAGCCTTCCCACAGCTGCATTTCCCAGGCTCTGGCAAGACCCTTCCAGTCAATACGTTGACTTTTTGTACAACTTTGAAAGAAATCCCGTGGTGGAGCCTAATTATTTGCATTTGTGTCATGATGTGGTGACCAGTCAGTGAATGCACTCTTTATTTCCAGCCTGCAGAGGGGCAGCAGTGCCCTGCAGTGGGGCTCGGCCGTGGGGCAGCGTTGGTGTGACGACACCTCACGCCATGGCGTGGGGTTGGCAGGACTCGGCGTGGGGTTGGCAGGACTCGGCGTGGGGTTGGCAGGACTCGGGGTGGGGTTGGCAGGACTCGGGGTGGTGTTGACCTGCTGGGGGGTGGCGTGGCAGGAGCTGGGGTGACACTGGCACACCGTGGGGACGTGGGTGCTGTCGTGCCACCGCTGTCCGTGGTGCTGAGCCCTGTGCCCCACCCAGGCTGCGGCGCCTTTGAGGGCTACTGGAAGATGCTCTCTTTGTTCCTTGCTGCCATCCCACACAAGCAGGAGCAGCTATGGGCTGGTGGCATTCCCAAAAGAGGGTGGGATACACGGCCCTTTCCCCCCACTCCTTTCCAATCCCACCTGTGCACTCTGGTGTTATCACCGGGCCATGGAGAATTCCCTTCTCGGTTTGATGTTTTGAGAAATTGATGCCAAGCGTGTTAAAGGAGCAGCAGCTCTTGCTGTCACCTGAAGAGGGAAATGTGGGTCGTTCTGGGACAGGTAACGTGCACCTGCCTGGCCAGGTGAGCAGGACTGAGCCTGCTGGCCACTCTGAGGGAGCAGCAGTGAGTTCCTCTTCGCTCAGCTCTCAGTGGGTGCATTTAGGAGGGGACCTTGCTGTGCTGCTTTGTGTCTGAGAGAGCCAAACCCGCTGAGTCTGTTCCCTGGCACGCAGTCCACACACTGCTCTGTACACAGAGGAATAAGATAAAATAGCTTCCTCCCCCTCACGTTGCTACTGAAAAACAGGGATGGGAAAAAAAATAATCCTTCAGCCCCTGCCCTGCCTGTGGTGATAAGAGCAATGCAATCCTTTTTTTAACAGAGTCAGGCAAGGCAATTTCATTGTTTGGCAAACAAAGCCCTTTCAGAGATTTCTGCATTGTGGATGTTTTCTCGGTCGTTTTGCACCAAATTTGTTGCAGCAGCAAGGCCAGGGAGTTTGCCTTGACTCCCCTCACTACCAAAATAAATGCACAGGGCAGGATTGTTCCACTGAGCAGCCGTGACTGGGGAGAGAGAAGAAGGAAGGAGATGGTACGTGCCGACAGCTCTAAACTGATTGCGGTGAGGATTGCTATGTATGAGAGAGTTCAGGGGGGAAAGAGGAGGAAGTCACAGAGGCAGCCAAGGCTCGCAGGATGGCAAGAGCCAAGCTGAAGAATTCCCCTTCCGAGAGCAATTCCCACGTCAAAACTGTCCCACCAGCGACGACAGAAGATGTCCATGGGGTGAGCCCCTTGTTACCGTCTCGGAGGATGGGATCCATGGGGAGTGATGTCGGACAAAGGTATTGCAGGACTGCAGTGGTGCGTGGGGAGGCTGGGCGGGGGAGGCTGCACCTTTTATCTTTTAAATGAGAGGGAAAGGATTAGTGCCTCCACGGGCTGGAGGGGTGGTGGATCAAATCCTTCGGATAGCTATGTTAAAGAGCCACATCAGCTCCAAAGTTGTGTTATGAAATAGGGAGCTGGAGCAGAAGAAAACCAGTTCCTTTAAATTTTTTATAAGTGCTTCTTGATTTTTATTTTTTTTTTAATATGCCTGCAGCATGTCTGAATGGCAGCCTGAGACCGTGGGGCTGCCACACACCACTGTCAACTTGCATTGCACCTGCCCTGTGCAGTATAAACCCAAAGCTTATTTACACTGCTAACGCCACGGTACGCACTGTACATAAGCACCATGTTTGCATGGCAGGAGAGATGCTCGATCCCCCATCTGAGCAATCATTTATTTGTAACTGCAATAAAAAAAAAAAGCTGCTATAGGAAATGCTGCAGCCTTCCTGCAAGCACACAGCTGAGTGTACAGCAAGGAAGGAGCTGTTTTTCAGGAGGATGAGAATGCTTTACAGTGCACTGGGATGACAGTGTCTCAGAAGAAGCCAGGGCCCCTAGTTACGATGAGGATGCATCTGTCAGTAATTCAGTTCTTGTTCGGTTCATTCCATTTTCTGTTGCATTTTTTTCCGCCATCTATCCAGCCTTTCAACCCATCCATGCTGCCTTCCTTCTCGGCAGAAACTGCCTCACCTGTGACTGTGTACTGTATGTCTGCTAGGATGTAATTTGGTGCAAATGAGCGCGGCACAAAAGCTTCTGCTCAGGGGGAATTTTACTTCTTTGGCTTTAGATTGGAATGAATTAACGCCTCAGTTTCAGTCTCCTGGCGTATCTGGGGGGAGGGTGGCACCCAGCCAGGACCAGCAGCTGTGGTGCCCGCTGGGGAAGCCGGGGAGGGAGGGGTGTGTTGTGGGAGCAAGGCAGGAGCATCGGCGCGGCCGGTGCCGAGCCGTGCCGGGCACATGCTTCAGTCTCCAGGTCTGGGAGGCAGAGTCCCGGCGCTCCTGCGGAACTGCGAGTGCGTGTCCCCGGGGTGCTGTGCCAGCTCTCCAGATGGCACCCGTGCTGGGGCTCTGGTGAGCAAACACTCGGATCTGGTGGGTCGCTGCCTTCTGACTTCACCAGGCAAGGGCTTGCACGTGAAGGCTGCAAATGGGCATCGTGTGGGTGCAGTGGCACGAAATGCCTGGAGCTGGGGTGGCCCCAGCATGTTTTGGCAATCTGAGGCTGCTCCCAGTGCTGGTCAGACTCTTTGTGCTCTGGTTTTGTGCCTTGCTCTCATTGCTTCAAAAAGACACCAAAGCTGGACCTGTCCTGGGGGTGCCTGAGTCTCTGAAGGCACGTCCTGATCCCTGCTGTTGCCAAAGCCTTTGGAGAGAGCGCGGTTCCTCTCGGTGCCTTTCCAGGTGCTGGTGGTGTTCCCCTCAGGACAGGGCCATGGTCAAAGCCAGAAGTGCTGGGGCCTGAAAAATACAGCAGGGAGACTGTTACAAACTCATCCCAGTGCCTGCTGATCATTAATTAATCAGCTGTGATTAAACATGCACGAGGGGCTTCTCTCCAGCACTCAGGGTCTTGGTGGATTCCTGCCCAAGACCGGGAGCCAAACCTTCATCCTAGGGCTGACCCTCCATGTCCCTTGTGGGAGCAAAGCGTAAAGGAGGGATGCTGCGAGGCACCACTGGATCTGGGGGCAGCAATTCCAAGAATCTCATTGCTATGGTGTTTTAGTGGACACTTCAGAGAAGGCAGAGGACACTGGGATGCCCCAGGGCTGTATAAAAGACCCAGTTCCCTGGGTTTCACTGGAATTTTAAGTTGTTTGCTGCAATCTGGTTGTAGGAAACTGCTGCTGTGGGTAGAGGAGTTGGTGGAGCACTTCTACACTCCTGTGGCAGCGGGCAGAGCCCTGCGAGCTGCAGCTTGCGGTGTCTGGATTCCCGACTGCCAGATTTTCCCCTTCCCTGAGCTCTGCTTCCCAACAATGAGTTGGCAATTAAGATTGAGATTTCTGCACTTCGCTTTCACAGCTGCAACAAAGGCAGGGAGATTGGTTTGGAAGTGATGAATAGTGAGTTTGAGATGCTTCATCTCCCCCAAAGCTGACAGAAGCAGCGCTACCAAATTAGCAGCGACAATTGTCCCTGGGAGTTGGGAGTGAATTTCCAGGTGATGGTGGAAGGAGATGTGTGTTACAGGATGTTCTCAGGGATGCAAATGATTCCTCCAGATGATTGAAGCTGGTGAAATTTATTCTCACCTACTTTATTTACCTCCTTACGCTGTCTCTTAGTCATTGCAACATCTCAAAGCTTTTAGGGGTTCCCAGTCAAAACAGGAGGAAAGGAATTGAATTCATCTAAGGAGAATTACTCCACATTTGGAGACAAATTACTCCACGCTTGGAGACAAAAAGGGGAATTTGAGGCTGTCCCTGGGCACCCAGGATAGGGATATTTTCCTGTGGGTGGTGACCTGCAAGTGGGATGGGACCAGCCCAGGCTGCCCATGTGGAAGTATCCCACACCAGAGAGGCTTGGAGCTACTTCTGCATGTCAGGGACTGCTGTGAGGTGGGGATGGAACTGGGAGCCTCCTGACCATGCCAGAGAGGGCAGGCTCAGCTGCAGACCAGCTGCCTGGGCACTGAAATTCCCCAGGCGCCTGGTGAAAGTGGCCGGAGCAAGCCATGAGAGGCTGAGTCTTTCCCCTGCAAGCCAGGGTTTTTCCTGAGACAGGTTTGTGCCTTTTGTTGGGGGGGATTTGGAAGGGAAAGGTGTGGTGGGAAGCAGCGAAAACCCCAGCGCTGCACGGTGCTCTGCGTGGAGCGCTCTGTGTTTGGGAAGAGGCTGCTGGCGGGAGGCAGGACATGTAAATATCTGTTTGGATCCCGTTTCACGCAGTGGTGATCTCCCTGTAACACCGGAGATGTGGGTTTAAAAACACAAACAAACGTTTTTACAAGATAACAGTGTCCTGTTTGTGCAGCTCTGCTGGAAGCAGGGGAAGCTCTGACCGCTGCCTGTCCCAGGGCACACTGGTACTCCATAGGGATTGCAAACATTCCCGTTAGGTATCTGGTTAGGATGCTCTGTCCCAGGCCTTGGCAGGGCTGTGTGTCCCCTCCCTGCCCTCTGGTCCCCCCCTCACCTCCTTGGGTTGTGTTTGTGGAGCTGCTGATAACTGAAATCTGAACTGCTGAGGTTTGGGAAGAAAATTAGCATTGCAGAAGAGCTGGGCTTGGAGAGGACCTGGAGGGCTCCGCTCCAAAGATGGAATGGCTCTAAAGTTGTCCCAGCTGGCTCGGGACCAGTCCTGCTGAATTTTGAACATCTCGCTGGGCGTTTCTTGGCTTCTTTGGGTGCTGGGTGCAGGGTTTGATCACTCTCAGGGTGAATAATTTTTCCCTCGCTGCATCCAGTACCTTTTCCCTCTTGTCCTTTTTCTGTGTGTCCCAGAGGAGGGGCTGCAGCTGGATCCTTCCCTCTCTTTCTTTCTCCTTCAGGCTGCACACTCCCACCTCCTGCAGCCTTGCCTTGTCTCTCAGTTTGAGATATTTTTGGCAGGAATAAATGGGACTTTGCTTCAGCCCTGTTACAGTCAACAAGGTGGCTGGAGCCTCCTCAGTGGGAAAGAGCAGCACTCTGCTAGGCCGAGTTTAATGCGGGGTTCTTGGAGGTAAAACACTCCAGGGAGTGAGGAATTCACCCAAACGTGTCTGAAAATAGCATTTCTGACCAATCAATACTTGTTCCCCCCAGGAGCAGCCAGGTATTAACAAACAGGTCTTGCTAAGTGTGTTTTTATTGCCTGACACTTGCACTCAGATGACCACAGAGAGGTCCAGTCTGGCCAGTGAAACCATCACAGCTGCTCAGTCCTTGCAGGTGGCTCTCAGGTGATGCTCTCCATAGGGCACAATTCCCTGCCAAGCCATTGCCGTGCAGTGGAATCCCCTCCTGGGGGGACAATGAGCCAATTTATTTATTTTTAACATTCCTGTAACAAAAGCTTTTTCCAGCACAGAGCTTTCAGAGCCATGTCTCTGTCCTCAGTGAATGCCATGTGCTGGTTTGCTGCCTCAGCTCTCGGTGAGGTGCTTTTGTGCAGCAGAAATGCTGTGCCAGGGACATTCCCTGCGTGGGGTTTGCCCACCCCTGCCCTGCTCCAGCCTTGAGTCTTCTGCTGCTGCTCTGCTGGCTGGGGATGAGGATTTGTACCAGAAATTCGAGCAGTGCCGAGGCCAGGGGTGTCAGGATGGTTTGGTGAGGGGAGGATTTCTGTGTCTGTGCCAGACCTGGCTCCTGCGCTGCTCTCTCCAAGCTGGCCCCGTCAGTGCCACTTTGTGAGGGAGGGCAAATTTCACTGCAGGAGCCTTTACGGAGAAGAACTGAAAGAGACCCTGGCGGGTCCGACAGGTTTTGCTTACAAAGCACTTTGGCTTTGATCCATTTCCTCTCTGACTGGGCTGGGCAGCCCCTCGCTGGGATGTTTTTTTGGCAGAGGGTTTCTCTGTGGAAGGCACTGGGGTTCACTGTGGGATTTTTGCTGACGGGGTGCTGATGCTCTGCCCACACTGGAGTGTGGCATCTCCCAGCCTTGCCCCAGCAGTACCCAAAGCACGGGGTGGTCTCAGAGCTGGGGTCCAACCACCACTGTGCCTGCAGTCCCCCAGGCAGGCTGAGCATCGCCTCTCCTCCCAGCCGTGGGTGTGCTTTCCTTGGGCTGTTCCCCCAGGTGTTGTCAGGTCAGGGAGGTGGCCCTGCTCACACTTCTGGGCATTTCTTTTGGGCACTGCTGGGGGATGCTGAGGGTGTTTTCAGGGGAGGATCACTGCAGAAATCAGGCAGGGAGCTCAACTGCTGGGTTCAGCTGTAAGGGCAATATGCAAACGCACAACTTGATCCTGATGATCAGGAAACCATCCCAGATCCCACTGCCAGGGCAGGGAGCTGGCAGCTGGCATCCTTCACACTGAGCAGAACCGTTCATAAACACGGCAGTGATTCCATCCTGGGCTGTGGTGTGAGGCCTTCCTGTCCCTGCTCCGGAGCTGCTGGAACAGCCCCAAACTGCTGGAGTGGCCCCTGAGCTCTGCTCATCCTCCCTGTTTTGTACCTGCTCCTCTGCACAGGGGCAGGACTGACATCGCCGTGTCCCACCCAGGGCTCACCTGAGCGCCCTGCAGGTTTTGGATGTGTTTGTGGCTGGTCCTGTGTGGTCCCCATCCCTCAAACCCATCCCTGGCACACTCTGGCAGAAAGTGCTTGTCCTCTGGGCACGGGGCGATGCCGCCCCCCGGGCTGGGTGCTGGAGGGGAACAGGCTGAGGTTTGGAAGTGCTGAGCTCTCCTCCCACGGCTCCCGGGGAGCTGCCGGCAGCGCTGAGGATCTCGGTGCCCTATATAGCACTGACAGGCAGACACGATCCTCACCTAAGGATGCCACACTCAGCACACGCACTTGGGCTTTTGCTCTGCTTATTTTAGGTTCCTCATTCCCATCAGGTCCCATCAGGGCGCAGGGATTAGCATGTTCCTCCTCCAGGGGAGGCTTTCCTGCCTGCTGTCAGAGTGGGCACACGCTGCCAGCCCAGCCCTCGGGGCCATGTGGGACCACGGCACGTCGGGGTCTTGTATCCCACCTCCACACTTGTGCAGTCCTTCCTCCTCAAAGATCAGTCACTTGTCAGGGCTGCAGGGACTCGTTTAGTTCGTTAGCAAAGGCAGGGAGCTGTGTGTTAGAGCAGCCCGAGCATCTGGAGGCCCTTTTTGCCCAGCAGGCAGAGCCCAGTGCCCAGGCTTGGCAGCACCTGCCCTCCACATCTACCTGAGAGGAGGTGGTAGCCAGGTGGAATCGGTCTCTTCTCCCAAATAACAATCACCAGGACAAGAGGAAACTGTCTCAAGTTGTGCCAGGGGAGATTTAGATTGGCTTTTGGGAAAAATTTATTCACCAAAAGGATTGTCCAGCCCCAGCACAAGCTGCCTGGAGCAGTGGTAGAGTCCCCATCCCTGGAGGGATTTAAATGGTTTGTGGTTGTGGAGCTTGGGGACGTGGGTTAGTGGTGGGCTTGGCAGTGCTGAAGGAACAGTTGGATTTGATGATCTTAGAGGTGCTTTCCAAGCTAAATGATTCTGTGCCTCTGGGAGAGGCACAACTTCCTGGAAGGCAGCTGCAGGCAGCGCTGGACACGGGGCTGGGAACAGCTTGTCCGGCTGCAGCGAGCGGCGCTGCGGCTCTGGCACCGCTCCTGTTTGTTTCCAAACTTTGTGTGTTTCAGTTGTGGGATGGGTTTTGCAGAGGAATGCCAAGGAGAAGTACTCGTGTGATTAAAGCAGCACCTTGGGGAGGCAGCCGAGCCCACGCTGCCGGTGAGCTGCCTCCTGCCTGTGCGCATGCTGGGGTGGAGGGAGAGCCTGTCCGTGTGGCACCTCTCCAGCTGTCGGCGAGTGCCTGGAGCACTTGGTGGCTTTTCCAGGTGCCCACCAGCACAGCTTGCTGAGCTTTCCCCCAAACCAGGGGTGCTGGGGGCTCAGACCCCTTCCCTGGGGTCAGCCCTGCTCCATCCCCCAGCCGGGAAGGGAGGCTGCCCTTCCCTCCCCTCTCGCACGTGTTTGTGAGCAGACGTGTGCATCTTCCTCTCGCTTTCCCCTTCCTCTTGCTCGTTACTTCTCCCCCTCTTTACTTTCTTTTTTCATCTCCTTCCATCTGTCCTTCTCACATCAGGCTATTTCAGGCTGAGTTTCTCACTGTCAATATGGTAGGAACCATGGTGCAGCTCCTGTCTTTAGAGGATGAACAGCGCTTCGGGAAGCCTCCCCAGGCACTTACCTTGCTTGGCTCATCTTCACCCCCCTGCCCTGACCCTGTCTTGAAGGCATTTTGGGATCAGGGTGAAAAGGCATTAAATCCTTCCCAGAGCCAGAGGAGAAAGTCATCAGATTTAATACCTTTCCCTCCCCGAGTCTTGAAACGCCTCTGAGCCTGGCAAGCGGTTATTAAGCAGCCTGAAGCCAAGTGTGGTGTTGGCGGGTCATTACTTGTGTCTGTAACTTCCAGAGGCTTTAAGTCAAAGCTTGATTTTTGTTGTTGTTGTTGTTTGGAAACGATGGCTGTGAATTGAATAGGAAATGCACCACCAGAAGTGAATTTTTAATACTCTTCATTTACCGAAAAGTCAGGAGACAGCGGTGCTGGCGCGGTGCTGGCGGGGAGTTTGCTGGGAGAGAGCAGGGCCCTGCATGAGCTCAGCTCAGCAGCTGCTGTGCTTCGCTGCTCCCTCCGTCTGAGCATCCTCAAGCACTTGAAGCCCAGGGACAGCATTTAGCCTCAAATCATGGGAATGAGGCAGATGAGCTCAATGCCACCCAGACCCCACAGCGCCCCGGCAGAGCTGGGAGGAGAGCTGGGGCTTGGGGTGGCTGCCTTTCCCCCTGGAGAGAAGGGGACTGGTTCTGCTACCCAAACTCTTGGGCTACTGGAGCCCAGGGGTGCTGTCCACATCCCTGCCCAGCTTGAGGGAGAAGTGCCTTTGCTGGGAAGTGCTGGAGCTGGAGCTGAGCAGGCAGGATGAGGTGGAAGGTGGCTGCTCAGCCGCGGAGCTGCCTCCAGCATGGGTGGGCAGGTGATTGCTCTCTCTTTTGCATAAGCAAGGTTTATTATGGCTTTGTTCTAATAATAAATGTGCCTTTGTCTCCTCACCTTCTAATAAAACCTTCCCCTTTCGTAAGGGGCTGCAGCTTCAAAGGTGGGGGCAGACCTCTCTCTGAAGCAGCAAAGTTTCCTCCCCCTCTGCTCCTCTCCTTTCTCCCATCCTTCCCCGCTCTGCCCTTCTGCCTGGGAGATGCTGCTCGTGCCAGCCAGGAGCTTGGCATCATGGTTTAATGGCTGGCAACACCAGGACAAGGGGCCTTGGCTTTCCCTGGCACTTCTCTCCCAGGCCCTGGATCCCTGAGGGGAGCGAAGGTCGTTCTGCTGCCCGTGCTGGAGTTATTTTCCAGGGTAGGAATGAGATGAGTTGAGGTTTTTCTGCACTCATGGAGGCGGATCTGGAAGAAATAAAAAGGTCAATTTGAAGTAGATTATCTAAAACACATTAAAAGCCAGCGTAACCTTTCTGCCTCCATTAAATGTCTTTAGTGGTGTGTATTGTAAATCACTGTTAAAGTGTTTTTGGGATCTGGAAAGCAGCTGTTCTTCTGATGAGATTTGGAATGATTTTTAGTTTTCTTAGAGAAATTTCCATGTTTTCTCAGCAATTGGACTGTTGGTGAGAATTTGGGTGCCTGGTGGGAAGAAGGAGAGGTTTCAGTGGGATACCTCAAGTTGCTTCTTCCCTTTGTGACCAACACAAAGTTCATTCATTTGGAAGCCACAGACACCTTTTTGTAACATAAAAAAAGGGTTATTTTATTGCATGTGCTTTAACCATGGCACAGAGTGGCCAAAGCCACCCCTGGGGAGGTTTATGTCTGTCCATCACTTCGGAATCCCTTTTGTTCATGGTGCCTTCACGTGAGTGAATTTATTCTCCTTGTGAGCCTGTGGCTTCGCATTTAGGAGTCCTGGGAGTCTCATTGGCTCATCCCAGTTGTCCAGGATCCAGTGATGCCAGACCTCAGGGTCTGCAGGATCCCATTGAGCTGTGTGGTTTTGTGCCCTTGCTGCTTGGCTTTCAGGAGGGTTGTTCTGCACGGGGGAGCTGCAGCTGGAATAAGCTCTTGTTCCTCCAGTCTTCCCGGCTGCCAGCTGGCACCAGATTAGGAGAAAACCAAATCATTTGCTGATTCCTTCCCCATAAACGTCTCTGTGAGGCATAAAAGGCTACTGTTCAAAACCAAACACATGTGGAGGGGCTTGCACAGCTCCTGCTGCTAACGTGGGATAATCCAATTTAGCTGGAGGGAGACTGAGCTGGCAGCCTCCTTCCCGGGGCTGTGTCTGCCTCTGCTCTGCAGCTGGAGAAAATCTGGGATGTTTGTCACTCATAAATGCCAGGGCTGCTCCGAGGGACAGCACAGCTGAGAGACCCACCCCAGGGCTTGCTCTTGCTGTGAGAGGTGGCACAGGAGAGCGCTTTGGTGTGAATTAAACTCACTGCTCCAGGAGGGCTGCATGAGAAAGCTGGAAATGAGCAGAGAAGAGGGGAAGAATGGTGGGAGAGAGGAGTTCAGGAGCTGGGGATGTTCAGCCCAGAGAAGAGAAGGCTCTGGGAAGACCTTATAGCAGCCTCCAGTACCTGAAGGGGCTCCAAAAGAGCTGGAGAAGGACTCTGGACAAGGGATGGAGTAACAGGACAAGGGGGAACGGCTTCACACTGACAGAGAGCAGGGTTAGGTTAAATATTGGGAAGAAATTCTCGAGTGGGCTGAGGCCCTGGCACAAGTTGTGGCTGCTCCATCCCTGGGAATGTTCCAGGATGGGTTGGATGGGGCTTGGAGTAACCTGGGATAGTGGCAGGAGCAATGAACTCCTCCCTGCAGCCTCCACGCAGAGCAGAGCCCAGGAGCAGGAGCAAAGTAAATCCTGTCACAGGGAGGCTGCTCTGTGCACCTGGGAGCTGAGAGATGGATCGGCTTCCTTTGGACTTGTATTTCTGTAGAAATGTGAATTTATTGCTTTTATTTAGTTTGAACTGTGCTGGATTGCTGAGGACTCATAAAGCAAAAGCAAAATGCAAGAAAAATCTTTATGAGCTGCAAGTGCCCCCTTGGCTTTGCTGATATTTCTCTGTTGTCCTGGCTCACAGGAAATAAGGAAAGGAGAGAGGGCACTGGAGGGACAGGGAAGGGCTCAGGCTTAGGCAGGCTCAGTTAACAGTGGAGACCTGGGGCCATCCCAGGGAACTCTTGAGGAGATCATCATTTTTGGAAGGGATTTTTTTTACCTTTGCAGCTGCAATTGCTGTGTTTCAGAGCCCTGCGCTGTCTGTCTGTCTGTCTGTCTGTGGCACGTACAGTACATGAGCACAGGCCCTTTGCCTCCCACCCACTCTTGTTTTTCTCTGTGTCCTTTCTCTCCCTGCCCTGAACCCTGCATTACCCTCATTGTTCCTCTCTGGTTATTTGATTTGATTTGATTTGGTTTGTTTTTCATTCTATTTTATTTTCCCTTCTCTGCTCATCACTCGTGTCTGTAAAACCAGCCTAGGAGAGACCCAATGCTGAAAACACCAATCCTTCAAAGTCTAATTTCCCCGCAGAAAGTGTGACACTGATTAGAGGCAGAGCAGCAACGCAGTTTGTGAGACTCATTTAAAAAAAAAAAAAAAGCCATAAAAATTTGATTTTTATCCACGGAGCCGAGTCCTTTACGGGGCCATACGTTGGCAAAGCCACCAGAGCATCACTGTGCCCCTGGGAGTGACCAGGGGCACGTTCCAGGCGTGGCGTGGCCCCGGCTGAGCGCTTGGGCGGCCTCTGGTCCCTCCGGCGCTGGCGTTCCCGGTGGGACAGCCCCGGCCGTGCCGGTTTGGAGCCGGGGGCTGTGCGTTCCCTCACCCTCTGTGATGCTCTCGCTCTGTAGGCCTCACGCCGAGGACTTCAGCGTGGACTCCTCCTTCTCACAGTAAGTGCTCCGCGTGCGACTCCCGGTGCCGCGGGGAGGGCCGAGGGCGGCGCCGGCCCCGGGGGCCGGGGAGCAGCCAGCCCTGTTCTCCAGAGAGCAAAATCCCCTTGGAATTTGGGGGGTTCGGTGTGTGTGCTCATGGTGAGCCGAGGGTTTTGGGCAGTACCCATCGGCACGAACAGTGGTTAACCCTGGCTTTAAATTACTGTGGATTAGGGTGGATGGTCCATCCCTGGAAGTGTCCAAGGCCAGGTTGGACGGGGCTTGGAGCAACCTGGGATTGTGGGAGGTGTCGCTGCCCATGGCAGTGGGGGTTGGAACCAGATGACCTTTAAAGGTCCCTTCCAACCTAAACTATCTGTGATTCCATGATTATTCTGCTCTTTAGGGAGCAGATAAGCACAAAATCTGTCCTTTACTGCTCTTGTGTTTGGGAGCAGCAAACCCTTCTGAAATGATTCCCACCCTGGGGAGGATTATCCTCTCCCAGGGACAGACAAGTTTCCTGGGGGAGAAGTGATATCCTTGGCAGCAAATTGGCAATTATCCATTAACGATGAGCTCCATGCACAGCCCCTAATTAAACAATGCAGATTCATCAGCACAAGCAATTACAGGAGCAGACTCATGAGTGTCGGTCTCCAGTGTTGCAAAACAAATAGGCCAAAGAAAACACAGCATGCTATTCCATTGCTTCATCCCTTTTTGGATTTTTATCTTTAGTAGGATTTTAATTATTTTATTAAGAGCAAGTGGTGTCACTGCCCAGCCATGAGCAGTGTCCAGACCTTGGATGGGAGATGCTGCCCCATCCCTGGAAGTGTTCAAGGCCAGGTTGGATTGGGCTTGGAGCAACCCTATCTAGTGGAAAATGTACCTTCCCATAGCAGAGTGTGGAATGAGATGGGCTTTAAGGTCCTTTCCAACCCAAAATGTTCTGTGATCTACAACTCAACCTGAGCGTGTCCTTGCTTCCTCCAGTGCTTGGTTTGGTGCCTGGAAATGAGCTCTGTAACTGCTGAATACAGTTGGAGAGGGATTACAGCAGCCTTCAGGGAAGGAGGAATCGATAAAAATCCCATTTCCATTGCAATGTCCTCCCAAATAAAAAGTAATATAAAAAAAAAAAGGAACATAAAGTCAAGCAGAAGATTTCTTTTATGTCCCTTCAGATTCATGAAGCCCTCCCCACAGTCTGTGTCAGGGCTGCCCAGCCCTTGTCCCACTGGCACACGAGGGTTTGTGTGGATGAGCTCAGGGCATGGTGCAAGATAAATGGCCCTGGAAGCCAACCTCAGTCTTGGGCAGAGTTTTTCTCGAAGTGACTGCTCGGAGCTTGCTTTTCATGCCCCCAAAATAAAATTGCAGCGTTACTGCTGGAGCCAGGATGACATTACCTGCACCCAGCTGGGTTTAATTTGCTGCAGAGTGGTTGGCAATATCAATTCTTTCTTTGGGCAAAAAAATCACACTCCATAATAAAACAGGAGACTTATTTTCTGGTTGATTCCCTTGGTAAATTCATGAAGTCCTGAAGAAACAAATCTTTGAGCTTGGGGGGAAGAGTGTGCCACAGCATGCTGGCTCCCTGGGCAGTGTCTATGGATGTGGGACTCAATTCTGCTGATCATGATCTGTGCTGTGCCTCGGCATGTGCTCTGCCCAAGGAAACTCATTCCTGGTGCTGCGGGAGCTGGGAGGAGCAGCTGCCTCTCCACAGGGCCGTGACGGCGCCGTGGTGGCTGTGGTGATACTCTGGGGACTTTTGGCAGTGCCGTGTTGGCTGCAGTGGTGCCACAGTGGCTGTGATGGTGGCACAGTCCGTGTGCCCTGGTGGATGTGACAGTGCCTGTCAGGCTGGTGTGGGACCTGCTGGGTGCTGCCGTGATCCGTGGGGATCATCTGGGATTCTGCAGAACGAGGGGAGGAAGCAGCTTCAGTATTGTACATGCTCATGGGTATGGGATGAGAAAATCCACTAGAAATGGGCAGATTTCCCCTGTTTGGAATACTTGGCCTTTTGCACCGTGCAGACTCTGCCACTGATCTCCCCAGTGCTCTCCTGTCCCTCCCTCAGGACCTGAACCCCACCCTGAGACAGATCCCCCCTCTCCCCTCCCCTCCGTGGGTCAGCAGCGTTGGCCAGGGGGGCTCTGCCCCCCAAAGTGAGGACAGGAAATGGAGCCCCGGCTCCCAATCCCTCCCTGGTTGCTTTGTGCTTCTTGTTTAAAAAAGTGCCAGAGATTTATTGGAGAAGCTGCTGCAGTGAGAAGACCCGCGGGTGTTTGATGATGCCCTGGGGAAGCCGAGACATTCCTGGAGAAAGTTCCTGGCTGCAGTGCCGGCGGTGCCGGGGGGAGGGGGGGTGTCCAGCCTCCTTGGGCTTGTGGGATGGCATCAATCCTGCCCGACTGCTCCACGGGAGGCGTGAATCCATGCCTGGCGTGGCCAGGAGAATCCCCTGTAGCCGCACACCCCCCGGTTTGCAGCCGTTCTCCTGCCGGCACAGCCCTGCAGAAACCACAGCCCTCCTCCTTTGAGTAATTGTTCAATTAGTGCTTATTGAGCGTGGGGGCAGCTTGTTCCCCGTCGCTCCCTTTGGCAGGCGCCCAGGTTGTCTGTAAGCACGCAGCTGTACAGCTATTCCCACTTCCCAGCTCCAAACCCTGCACTTGGAGCAGCCCAGCGAACCGGGAGCTCAGGTGGGAAGGGCTGGAGCTGTCCCGATCCTCTGCTCAGCCCGGGATGGATGGAGGATGGCAAACACAGGGCACGGAGGCGGTCAGTACACGGAGCTCACTCCGTGTCTTCTGTCTCGCTGTAGCTTCTGTATCCAAACACCCGTTGCCACCAAGAAAATGGTGGGAAAAAAAGGGAACGAGCATCCTGAAGGGAATCAGGAGGGCTGGAGCTGCAGATGTGCCCGGGTAGTTCATGCAGCTGCCATCAGCAGGGACCTGAGCCTCAGCCTGGCTGGTGTGGTGGTTTGTTTGGGAAGGATTTTGGCCTCTGCCCAGGTTCCTGCTGCCGCAGGGTCTGGCTGGCACTGGCTGCTCCCTGTGCCGGGCGAAGGACCGGAGGCAGCCTGGCCGTGGCATGGTGCCTTCAGAGCATCCTGCCTTCTGCACAGGATCCTCTGCTGCTCCTCGTGCCACAGGGTGCTGGGAGAGGAAATGCTGCAGACCTGCCCTTCCAGCCCTGCTCCTCACCTGCCTCTGCCCAGAGCTGCCTCTGGTGCCCACAGCCCATCCCCGGGGAGCCCACCTGGGCCATCAGCACATTTCTATAATTCTGGACTTGGCTGCAGCCACAATTCTTAAGTATTTGATCCGTGTGGATTTGGCATGGTGGGTGCAGAGCTGCCCTCTGGGCTGAGCTGGAGTGGAGGGGTGAAGTGGGGTCTCAGTTGAGACTGCACTGCCTTGGCAGAGGGGGGTGTTGGCACCCACCAGATTGCAGAGATTTCTGGGGTTTTACTGGTTTGTTTGGGGTTGCTTCTCCCCCCAAATCTCTGAAGTCTCATTTGCATCCTGGTCCACAATGGGAGAAATTTCTTGAGAAGTTTCCTGGGACAAGAAATTGTCCCAGGTTGAATGGGGCTTGGAGCAATCTGTTCTAATGGAAGGTGTCACTGCCCATGGCTGGGTTTGGAATGAGAGGAGCTTTAAGGTCCCATCCAACTCAAACCATTCTGGGATTCTATTGAAACCAGCATTTCCCACCCTGCTGAAGTGTGAGGGAAAGGAATGGAGCTGTGGAGAGAGGCTAAGATTTTTTTTCTTTCCTAATCAAGAGCTGTATTTATTTGAAAACACGTTTTTCATAGCAAGAAGTGTCTGATATAAAATATAGCAAACAGCCTGGGGAGCCAAGTCCTTCTCCAGAAAGCAGCAGGGAGCAGGGGGCCTCTGGACAGGTCCTGGGGCAGAGCTGGCAGCTCCCGCCCTTGGCTGGCCACTGGATTTTGGAGCTGTCTCAGCTTTCAGGCCAAGCCCAGCCACTGTCACATGCCGGGAATCCGAGGGAGCTGCCTGTGCCCGACTGCCCATGTAAGTGTCCCATGGATGCAGAGTTTGGGGGAATATCTGCATCCCCCCACCCCTGCCTGCACTGCCCACGTGGGGGGCTGCACTTGGGTTGCTGTTTTTTGTGTTTTCCTCTTTTTTAAGAGAACTGTGCTTGTCCCAGCTCTCTGGGGAAAGTGCAAGTATGGAGCCAGGGCTGTGCTCCTCGGTGTCTATTTTAATGCCAGTGGGGTGGGATGTGCTCCTCCCGGCCTTTCATCCTGCACTTTTCCGAACAAACTATTGTGTCTTTTTTTGGGAACTCATCATCTTACAACAAATTGCCTCTAATCTTAGATTAATAAAGTACAGTAAATAACGGAGCGAAGAAAATGAAATCGCTCAGGCATTATGAAGTGCATAATAGCAGTAATTACACTTCCAAGCAGAGGGTTTATAACTCAACTTGTACCATGATCATTATTTGCATGGCCCGGGGGGGTTCAGCGGGGGCGAGCTGTGGGGAACCGTGTGCTGCCTGCTCCCTGCCTGCGGAGGGGGTCACTGCTGGTAGCCCTTGGAATGGCCTGGGATGGGCTGGCACTGGGATGATTGGCCAGCAGGAGGGATGCTCGGACAGTGCGGGGGATGCTTGGACAGTGCAGGGAATGCTCAGCCAGGGAATGCCATCCCTGGGAAGGATGGTCCCGGTGGGGAGGATGCTCAGCCAGTGGGGACGATGGTCCCGATGGGAAGGATGGTCCCAGTAGGAGGGAAGCTTGGCCTGTGGGAAGCATAGTCCCTGTAGGAAGCATAGTCCCGGTGGGAAGGATAGTCCCGGTGGGAAGGGTGCCCAGCCACGGCAGCAGGGAGGGGACACTTTGAACAGACCCTCTCGGCTGAGCTGCTGTGGAGGCAGAGCTGTTGCAGTGTGTTTTGGGATGGTAATAATGCAGTCAGAGTTTCACTTGATTTTTATTTCAAATTAACTTCCTGACAATGAAATTAAAGGGTATGTTTTACATGATATCATCTCCTTCCCCCAGCTGGAAATGGAGTAGGAGCTTTGATACTTTTGGATGGTGCTGCTGCCGGGGAAAAGGCAGCCCTCATTCAGCTGTGGGCCAGTGAGGTGTTGGCTTCACCTGCACAGCAGGACCCCCACACAGCTCCAGGGCTCAGCCCAGCTCTCAGTGAGGGCAGGTTGTCTGCACAGGAACATGTTCCTTGTGCATTCTTTTATTCCTTCATCTCTTTGCAGTGCTAAACATCCCCTTCCCCCCAGCCAAGACATAGTTTGTTGCTTTTCAAGTGTTCCTTCTTCCTGCAATCATTAGGATGGATGAATACATGGGCTACTTTGTCATAAAAAGTTAGATCTAATAATTTAGTTCTTTTATCCACCAGCAATTACATTCATTGTCTCGAGGTGGGCTACAGCGCTCTAGATCAGTGAACCATCTGTCTGGAGACAGAGATTTATTTTGCTGTTTGTTACTTTGATATGAGACAAATGTCTGGGAGAGGAATCGTGCTCCCCGAAGTCTCTGTCTCCTCAAGGCGCTTAATCCTCAGGGACTCTGATGAATGGGGTGCTCCTGTCGAAGCTGAAAGCCAGTTCCCAGCATTTCCTGGGCATTTTTAATAAGGAGAAGGAGCAATTATCTTGTGTGCAGTGTTGTGAGCAGTTGTGACAGCTGATTTATGCCCTGGCACAGGAAAATTATTTGCCGAGTCTGGCTTTGGAAACGATTAATTTTAACACGTGTTAAGGCTGGGCTGCTGAGGCTCTGCATTAATGCTGTTTGCTCCTGAGGCATCGTGCCGGCCAGCCAGGGCTCATAAATTCTCCTGCTCTCTCCCTGCAGTGGGGTGTGTGGTTGCCCACCTGCCTCCCTGCTCCCTCCTCGTGGTGAGCACGTACCAGGTTTGGTGCAAAGCCTCTCCGGCCGCCCTCCTGCCCCTTGGGCTGGCTGGGGTGGGGCCCAGCATGAGGGACCCCTGAGCGATGAGGGTCTCGTAGAACCCCTTCCCAATTTGCTGCCCGACCGGCTCGGCATTAATGCTCGGTGAATATTTATCCCTCGGTGTCAGAGTGAGGGGCAGCTGCTTCCCAATAAATCAGGATCCGGTGGCAGCGCCAGGCGCCGCGCTCGGCCGGGGCCGGCACCGCGTGTGCACCTAAGGAATAAAGGGGGAGGGTAAGGGCTGTCACTGGGAATTTGCTCACCTTGAGCGATGCCTTGGCTGGGGAATGTGCCTGATTAATGAGGTCTCAATGACCTCTTCCAAGCAGTGAAAAAAAGAGTAATAACGGGAGCACTTCCTTAGGACTTGTTGAATACAGTGAATGGGGGAAGCAATTGCTAATTCATGGCACTTAACTGCATTATGGGCTGCACCCGTAAGACTTTGTCTTGCTCAGTCGAAAGCCGAGGCAGGAGGAATCGCTCCCGTTTCACCGGCACTTAGCAGGAGCAGTGTGATTTAGGGTGATGAATAATGAGTTTGCAAAGAGCTGCGGGCGTTTGCAAAGTGCCGGGAGAGGCGGTGGTGGACGAGCCGAGCTGGGACCAGTTTTACCCACAGCCCCTTCATCCAGGTGGGCTGATCCCAGGCCCTGCTGACATCTGTGGGGAGGAGCCTCCAGCCTTATGGAGGTGCTTCTCCCATCCGCATGGCCATGGGCATCCGCAGGTGGGACTGGCAGGAGGGCTGCGGGTGGGCTCAGCGGGGGAGGCAGGAGAAGCCAAGGGAGAAGTGCCCGTGGTGTCACAGCAGTGGACGGGACATTTCCGGATTCACCTGCAGCTCCTCCCTGCTGGTTTCTGAGAAGTGCCCTGGCGGGTGACTCTGTGCCCCGGCGCCTTGTCCCCGTGCCACGAGTCCCCACCAGTGGCCCTGGATGCCAAGAGATGTTTGGAGTCGGTTGTCAGCTCCTGGGCTTTTCTGGAATGACCAAATGTGGTAACTTAGCAACAAAGGGAAATTTTCTCCTTTGATAGTGGAATTGTTTTTTAACAGCTCCAATGCTGAATGTTTGTCTTCCCCAGGCAGAGCCGGGGCACGGCATACTGGGGACATTAGGGACATTGTCCTCACCAACTCCTGCTCTGCTGCACCTGAGGGGGGTCGGAGCAGATAAAACATTGCTAGGGGAGACTGCTCCAAGGCCACTGCTTTTCTGAGAGGTTCTGAGCTTTGTAAAGTGAGTGTGGAAGGAGAAGTTTGTCAGTCTGATGACAGCCAAGCCCTGGGCCCCAGGCAGAGCTGGCCCCGTGGGTCACATCAGCTCCTTGGTGGTCACTGATGCACCACGTCCTGGTGCTCCTGGCTGCTGGTTTGGTGCTGTGGGAACAGCCGGGAGCCTGGGGCTGAGCCCGGGGTCGCTGTGGGCTGTCAGCGGGGTCACCCAGCTGGGATGGGGGCACGGGGTGGCTCCTGGTCTGCCCTGTCCTCCCCACTGACGGGCCCCTCTGGGCGCTTTCCCCGCAGGGTGCAGGTCGAGTTCTACGTGAACGAAAACACCTTCAAGGAGCGGCTGAAGCTCTTCTTCATCAAAAACCAGCGATCGAGTGAGTGCTCCGCGCGCGGAACGTGCGTCTGCCGGGAGAACCAAGCCCTGCCCGAGCCGGGAGAGCCGCGCTCTGTCCTGTGGGATGAGAAGCCATTGCCATCTGCTGGTGGCCGTGTCCCTGTGTGTCCCCAGCCCGGGGCTGCTGCTGCCTCTCGGCCCCTCTCTCGGGTGTCGGCCAACTTGGTTTGGGGACACTGGTGCGTGGGGAGGAGGGGGTGCCTCCCGCCACCTTTGCTCCCTGGGGACAGCCACAGCGTGGGAACCAGCTGGGACAAGCTGGCTGGGAGCAGGGTGGGTGTCGGGAGCTGCCTCTGGCTATCAGGGAGCAAATGTCCCCATCACGGGGCTGGTGGTGCTTCCCTGCAGCTGTGGGGACAGCCGGGGCAGGCTGTGAGTTACCCACTCCTGCTTCAGCCGTTGGGATTAGTCTCCACTTGACTAATGGTGTTTTTATTTTCTCCCTCCGAGATGTCATTAACTGTCTGGAGGGGGTCTGCTCGTTAATTTATAAATTCACATTTTCTTTTCCTGCCTGCATCCTGTTGTCTTGTTAAAACGCTGGAGCGCAGCACAACAGGGTGTCCACGGGGAAGTTTTTAATGAAAATGTGATGAATTCCTCACTTGTAATTTGAGTAATAAGCCCAGGAACCAGCTAGGGGGGGAGAGTGGATAAAGCAGCAGATTTTGCTCGCCGTCCCTGCTCCTGCAAACTGGCTGCAGTGTGGTGGACACTGGTCTGGTGCTTTCTAATGGATGCTTGCTAATGAGGGGGATGCACTCCAGCAGCTCCTCATTTGTTCCTCACATCTCTTGGGGTCAGCAAGGAGCTGACTCATCGTTATTTATTTCTGTGCTGTTCCCCTGTGTGTGTGACACTGGGCAGGACACGCAGAGCCCCGGGCAAAGCCTGAGCAAAGCTGCTGCCCTGGGGCTGCTGTAGCTCCCCCGGGGGTCAGAGGGGTCCTGTGGTGTGTGGGGCTGTGCAAAGCTTGTGGGAAACTAAAGGGGTGTGCTGGGGGTCTGCCCAGTGCGTGTGGAGTGCTCAGGGCACAGGGGGTGTTTGGGATGCCTGGGAATGCTGCCAGCCCCATGCTGTGCTCCCCTCCACCACAGGCCTGAGGATCCGGCTCTTCAACTTCTCACTGAAGCTGCTCACGTGCCTCCTGTACATCGTCCGTGTCCTGCTGGACAACCCCGAGGAGGGCATAGGCTGGTGAGTGCCCCCGGTGCCCCTGGCATGGATGTGGTGGCAGCCACTTGCAGTGGGTTTGAAGAAAGGTTTTCTCACTGCAGCTGTCTGAATCGGTAATTTAGCAAAACTTCCCAGGCGGGAGGACTTTGCTCCCTGCTCAAACCCCGTGGATGGGTGTGTGGGTATCCGCTGGCTCTGCACGGTGCGTGGGGAAAAGGCGGTGGAAAAATTCAAGTCGTGTTCACTTCCAAACTCTGTCTGGCTCTGTCAGGGTCTCAACGTGGCCTTCAGACACAGGAAAGAGCTCATGGCTTCAGTGCATCACCATGCAAATATTTTCTGAATGCTGAAGCCCTTGAAGACACTAAATCCCATTTCAGCGTTTGAGAGGGAAATACGTTGTGCTGTTCAGATCCTTGAGGTGACGGATGGTTCCATACATCAGCTTAGTGCTGGCTTTCAGTTTAAGCCTATTTTTAATGTGTCCTTGCTTTGTTTAGCTCACGTACAATGTGGGGGTTTTTTCAAGAGCTTGGAGAACTGGCAATTTGATTGTCTCTTTGTAAAAGCTGCAGACTACCAAGTACATCTGCACGTTCCGAAAGTGCTTCCAAACCTGTGAGAAAGAAGCAGGACACAGATGCTCATCCTTCAAAGGTTTAGCACAGCTGCAGTTGAGGGAATTCCACTTTCCTGAGGGTGTGTGGCAGAAGAAAGGCTGGCCAGAGGGAACACATCCCTCACAGCAAGGCAGGGAGAGCTTGGCTCGGTGCTGCCTGCCTGGCAGGATGCTCGGGGCCCAGCCAGCCCAGAAGCTGAAGCTCATCAGCTTTTGCTAATTGTAACCTGGTAGTTCCCAGTAGTTGGGTAGTTCCCAATTCCCTGCAGCCCTGTGCAGCACTGTGCCAGGGAGTATCAGCGTTCCACAGGATTTCTGGTATGGGCTGAGATACCTGAGGGGTTTTATCCTCCAGTAATAAGATGTTCAGGGCTGCCTGGGTGAGGCTTTTCCTGTGGAAAGCCCTGGCTATAGGAATCAGGGTGTTTGGATCCATGAAATTGTTTTCTGGGTGCTTTCCCAGCATCAGCACCCAGGGGCAAGGGCACCTCGTGAGCCTGGGGAGTGAATCCCAGCATCCCTGTTCCTCCCTGCCCCTCACTGACTGCTCTTCCCTGCTGTCTCTCTCCTAGCTGGGAATGCGAAAAGCAGAATTACACAGCGTTCAACCAGTCCACGAACATAAACTGGTGAGTGGAGAGTCCCTCTCTGCCAGGAGCTGGGAATGCAGGGATGGGGGTGGCTGGTGCTGGCAGCTGCCCATGGCCATTTCTTGGTCGTGGGGCTGCTCGGGGGATGTGGAGCAGCATCCCAGAATCAAATCCATTGGCAAGTGCCTGTGGCTGCTCCCTCGGGAATGGCTTATGCCCCGTGCAGAGGCTGCTTGAGCAAACTGTGCAGCAGGGAACAGCAGTGCCTGTGCTGGCTCCTGCATCACTGGTGGCCTTGGATTTGCGTTTGGTGGGGGGTGAAGGAACTGATAGCTGGGCTGCACCTTAGATCCACTCTGGGTTCTCTTTGCAGGTCACACATCTTTTGGGTGGATAGAAAAACCCCCCTGTGGGCTGTGCAGGTGAGCGCCCAGCCCTCGGTCGTGCAGGAGCCCAGGGAAGCTGGGCTTGGAGCCCTGCCCCACCTGGGATGCCCAGGGGCTCCCCGGGGCAGGGGGGGCTTGCTGAGCTCTGAGCCACTGCCAGTGCCCGGAGCCAGCCCTGGGAGCCTTCCCCGTGTGTCTCTGCAGGTCAGCATCGCCCTCATCAGCTTCCTGGAGACCATGCTGCTCATCTATCTCAGCTACAAGGTGAGTGCCCGGGGCAGGCACGGGCAGCCGTGCACAGCCTGGCTCTGCCCCTCTGCAGGAATTCATTCCTCCTGCTTGGAGCTGTCTGGAGCCTGAAGCATCCCGGGAGGATGTTTGTCTCGGAGATGTCTCAGGGGGCTGTGGCTGTTTTCCTTTCTCATTCCCCCTCGGGCTGCTGGAAGAGTGTTGTGCAGAACAGAATCCTTTCTTTTTCTGCTTTCTCAGAAATTCAGGCCTGTTCCACACAGGCTCAGTGTTTTTAGTGGGGGGACAGGCTGGCACACACCGAGTTTCCTCAGGATGAGGAGCTGGAGCTCAGCTCGGCAGGGTCGCTCCAGCTGGTGCCCAGGTCTGCTGCCTCCAGAGGGGGTGACACTGCTCCCAGCCAAACAGGGAGAGGCACAAGCTGACTCCTTTGGACCAAAGCCCCTTAAAATGGCCAAAAAAAGTGACCATAACAAATGGCATCTTCTCAGGGGCGTGGGGAGGGTTGGCAGAAGAGGCTCAGACCCTGCGTCACGGCCTGGTCTCAGTGCCAGCGATCTGTGGCTGCCATTCTCCATCCTTGCATGAAGCACTTTTGTCCCCCAGCTCTGGGCAGCAGCAGTGACAGACGGAGGGATGGTGTGGCTGTGGGGAGGGCTGAAGAGTTCGGGAATGTTTCCTGCCCTCAGCATGTCTGCCACCACCACTGCATCTCTCCCTCAGGCAAACTGGAGCTTCTTTCTGGTTCCTGTCCCGTATTTCCCTCATCCAGCAGGGTCTGTGGCAGAGTGTGATCCTTTTAATTGTCCTTTGGCAAATTTTTAAGCTTATTTGATCCTTACTTGTTTTTAATTTCTCAGGGGAACATCTGGGAACAGATTTTTCGCATTTCCTTCATCCTGGAGATGATCAACACGGTGCCATTCATTATCACGGTGAGTGTGTCCCAGTGACATTTGAGTGCAGCTCTAAGTGTAGTAAGTGCTGTAGTTTTGGTGATGAAATAGAGAAAAATGGATGTCTGGCCAAGTGGTATTTAACGCTGGCAGGAAGTTTTTCCTTCAATATTTCACAATGTAGTGGCTTTCTCTGGAGTGTTATCCCAAAACCCATCCTCCCTTTTCAGCTGCTCCACTGCAGCCAGGAGAGCTGGGCCAGGTTTGGTGGCAGCTTCTGCTCAGCTTGGAGATGGATCCTTCCGCACAGAGCTTGAATTGGCTGGTTATGGCTTTATGTTTTTAAAAGAGCATGGGTTTCTCTGTGAATAACTCTTGCTTTTTGTAGATATTCTGGCCTCCTTTGCGAAATTTGTTCATCCCTGTGTTTCTGAACTGCTGGCTGGCCAAGTACGCCCTGGAGAACATGATTGTGAGTGATGCCTTTTGTGCAGCTCCTCAGGGATGTGCAGGGCAGCAGGACTGGGAGGGGACCCTCAACTGCCCTCAACTCTGGGGCAGGTTTTGGAGCTCAGTGTGTGCAGAGAGGGGAGGCTTTTTCCAGCTGGGAAAATCTGTGGCCTGCTGCAGAGCAGGAATCCCTCTGTGTCTGAGTTGGCTGCACATTGACAGGGATGGCCAGGGACGAGGTGTTTCGGCCATTCCCTCGAGCCCACTGGAGCTGCCTCGGGCAGCAGCAGATCCCAGACCTGCTCACGGGAATGCACATCCCTTTCCAAGGGCTAAATTCTGGCCTGACCCTCACTGTGTGGGGCATGGCTGGAGCCAGCAAGGCAGGAGTGGTACTTGGAGGAGACTTTTCCCTCAGCCTCCGTGAGCTGGTGGGAGCCCTCCCCTCTCCCCCCAGAACGACCTGCACCGAGCCATCCAGAGGACCCAGTCGGCGATGTTTAACCAGGTGCTCATCCTCATCTGCACCCTCCTGTGCCTCGTTTTCACGGGGTGAGTGCTGCTCTTCATTTCACTAAACCCCCTTCCCCATCCCGGGAATCCAGCCGTGCCCATCCCAGGGTGGCTGGCAGAGCTGGGCTCCTGCAGGGCTCCCTCCTCCCTGCCTTGCTTCGTTCCCCAGTGTACTGAACACTGTGAGGGGGTTTCTAAACCAAGCGAATTTCTCTCCCTCATTCTGTGATTTTAACAAAACCTTTTAAGCGGATGTGAGGGTGCGGGTGTTGTCAGAGGGAGCTGGGTGATATGGACACGTGAGTCTCAGAGCAGGGCTGAGGACAGGGACAGCACAGGGACACGTGTGGGATGGTTCATTCACCAGAACACACCGCTGGGGCTGACTGAGCTCTTCCTGCCCCACCAGTCACAGCCCCTGAGCTCATTTGTCTAACTGGCCACTGGGGCTCCTGCTAATTAACTCAGCCCTTTACCCGGCACATTGCCAACAACAGGGGTGTTCCTTTGGGGAGGGGGCAGTGCTCATCACTGGCTACTTAGCTCTGAATTAGGCTTTGAATCCTCTGCCTCCCTTGGTCTGGGTTTGAGGCATACTATAGCATTAAGTTGCTGAATGGAGAGGAAATGAAGCTTTTAGGCTCATGAGTTTTTCGCAATAAACATGATGCTCTAATGTGGATGACTAATGCCATTTCGGAGCTCGGTGGTGCTCCTGCCCCATGGCATCTCCTGCTGCTGGATGGTTTGGGGTGGGGGAGCTATAATTTGGGCCCAGGAGAACATGGGTGACAGCTGTGTTTAGCAAGATGGCTTTGAGCTGCAGTCTGTGGGGTTCTGCTGCCCTGGGTCTCGGGTGCTGTGATGGGGCTTTCTCCCTTCAGGACCTGTGGCATCCAGCATTTAGAAAGAGCAGGTGAGAAGCTCTCCCTCTTCAAGTCCTTCTACTTCTGCATCGTCACCTTTTCCACCGTGGGCTACGGAGATGTGACACCAAAGATTTGGCCTTCCCAGCTCCTCGTCGTGATCATGATTTGCGTCGCCCTGGTCGTGCTGCCGCTCCAGGTGAGACCTGCACAGCTGAGGGTGGCCAGGGATGCAGAGCCTGCCCCAGGGCAGCCCTGCCGACGGGGACATCAGCTCTGTGCCCTCTGCAGTTCGAGGAGCTCGTGTACCTGTGGATGGAGCGGCAGAAGTCGGGAGGGAATTACAGCCGTCACCGCGCCCAGACGGAGAAACACGTCGTCCTCTGTGTCAGCTCCCTCAAGATTGATCTCCTCATGGACTTCCTCAACGAGTTCTATGCCCACCCACGCCTGCAGGTGAGCACCAGGAGTGTTGTCACATGGTGATGGGTCACTGTTGGCCCTTACTGGGCCGCAGGTCCACCGACACACGCTGGCCTCTCTCTTCCAGGATTACTACGTGGTGATCCTTTGCCCAACAGAGATGGACATCCAGGTGCGGCGGGTCCTGCAGATCCCTCTGTGGTCGCAGCGGGTGATCTACCTCCAGGGCTCTGCACTGAAGGACCAGGACCTCATGAGAGCCAAGTGAGCAGAGGGACGCACAGCACATCCCCGGCAAGGCCGGTCCTGTCACGCTGTCATCCCAGAGCAGGGTCCCCAGGAATGTCACTCCAGTGTGTGATGATGGGTGTCCCTGTGTGCCTTTGCTGGCTCTGGGAGGGGGCTGGCGGTGCCCAGTGTTGTGGGCCCATGCAATTCACGGGGTCACTGCTCTCTGTTTGCAGGATGGACAATGGAGAAGCTTGCTTCATCCTCAGCAGCAGAAACGAGGTGGACCGCACGGCGGCGGTGAGCCCAGCCGGGGGGTGGCACGGCCAGGGACACGGCATTTCTCAGGGAGAAGGGTCTGTGGTGATGCTGATCTCGCCTCTGCCCGGCACAGGAGGGTGCTGGGAGGGGATTGAGTGCCCTGGAGAACCTCGGGCATGGCGCAGGGATGGCACAGGGACATGCAGCAGTACACTGGTGGCTGAGTCCCTGTGGGCTCACCTTCCTTCTGCTGTCCAGGTTGCCATCAGTGCTGGGTTTTGGGGAGCAGGAGGGGCAGTTTTCCCCCGTTAGCAGCAGGGCAGGAGGGGCCCTTGCTATGCATCTCCAGGGTGGCCAAGTGCTTTGCAGTTCATCCCAGGTGGAGAAGCACTGGGGAAGATAAACACCAACTCTTGCTCTTGTTCTTGTCCAGGACCACCAGACGATCCTGAGGGCCTGGGCTGTCAAAGACTTTGCTCCAAACTGTCCCCTCTACGTTCAGATCTTAAAGCCAGAAAATAAATTTCATGTCAAGTTTGCTGGTGAGTTGGAGGAGCTGTGCAGCAGCCCTTGATTTGCTGAAAGCCACCACCCAAAAAGTACCACACTCCCAGGCACTGCCAGCCAGGGAACCCACCCGCCCCGCTCTCCTCCCTGACGGTCCCCTCTGCCTTTCAGATCACGTTGTCTGTGAAGAGGAGTGCAAATACGCGATGCTGGCGCTGAACTGCGTCTGCCCTGCCACCTCCACCCTCATCACGCTGCTGGTGCACACCTCCCGTGGCCAGTGAGTGCTGCCCCTGCCCGCCCCTGCCCACCCCTGCCCCTGCCCGAGCATGGAGCGACGGCAGAACTGATTTCTCTGAGCCCAGGGGGAGAGGGCTGGGGTCTGGGATGGGTCTGGGGGAACACAGTGGGGTCTGGGACCCTCATCCATGTTGAGAGCAAAAACCCGTGGGCTTTTCAGAGACTGGGAATAAAAATACCTTTATGCTGGCACGGCCCTGCTGGCAGGAAAGTGAATTCCCAGCACGAGCAGACCCAGACCCTGCAGGGTTTTTGGTGGGTGTATATCCACCGTGGCTGGAAGGAGCTCTCTGCCAGCCCAGTAGAGCAGCGGTGTCCTGCACTCCTTGGCCAGTCAGAAATGTCTGAATTTTGGGTAAAGTGCCGTCAAAACAGTTACAAAACATCCTTGCCAGATGCCTCTCACCCCATGCTCTGAGCTGTTTGCCAACACGGGCTCTGAACCCTCCCTCTGCACTCTGCAGGAGCCCTCGTTAAATAAAAAGGCACTTAGAACCCGAAATGAAAACGAGCTCATCCCCAGCGAACACCGACAGCTCGTGGCCATGTGTCACTGTCATCTCAGCGCTGTCGGGCTCAGTGGCAGCTTCAGAGATTATTGGTGCTCTGCCCTGGGATCTGGCTGGCGTGCCGGGGGCTGTGCCAGGGCTGGGGGTCCATCCCAGCACCGGGGCGTCCATCCTGACCCTGCTGCTGTCGTCGCAGGGAGGGCCAGGAGTCCCCGGAGCAGTGGCAGCGGATGTACGGGCGCTGCTCGGGCAATGAGGTCTATCACATCCGCATGGGAGACAGCAAGTTCTTCATGGAATACGAGGGGAAGAGCTTCACCTACGCCGCCTTCCACGCGCACAAGAAGTGAGGGCAGGAGGGTGGGAAGGGGACCTCTGCCCGGCCGTGTCCCTGAGGGTCAGGGCTGGGGCTGGAGGGCACTGCGAGGTCCTTTGTGCAGGGACACCGCCCCGGAGGGGTTTTTCTCCGGCTGGGAATGCCCACGCCGTGCTCCCGGCGCAGGTACGGCGTCTGCCTGATCGGCATCCGGAGGGAGGAGAACAAGAGCATCCTGCTGAACCCCGGCCCGCGGCACATCATGGCAGCGTCCGACACCTGCTTCTACATCAACATCACCAAGGAGGAGAACTCTGCCTTCATCTTCAAGCAGGAGGAGAAGCAGAAGAAGAAGGGCTTTGCGGGCAGAGGCAGCTACGACGGCCCCTCCCGCCTGCCTGTGCACAGCATCATCGCCAGCATGGGTGAGTCGGGGTCTCGGGGGCGAGGGGGCAGCAGGAGCCTGCTCACACCTCTCCATCACCATCCCCAGGTTTGGGTTGGTTTCCTTCCCCACATTTGGTTTTATTTGGCTTTTTGCACGCTCCTTGCCGTGCCCCCCAGCAGTGCCAAAGCCACTGAAAATCCCTCTCCATCCCCTGTCACCTCCCCAGTCACCTCACCAGTAAAATGCACACATCCCCCTGCACCCTGGGTGCTCTGAGCAAGCTCAAATATTATTATTAAACCTCGTGATGTCCATTATCATTAAGGGTATTTGCATAAATGCCCCCAGCCTGGATTTAGCCCCCAATTATTTCCAAGGCTGGAAGAAGAAAATGCCTCTGGCCACATCCTAAATCACGTTTATGGTTCCCAAGCCGAGGAAGAGCATGGCTTTCTCTGCAGCGAGTGGTGCATTTTTGCAAGTGAAAAATGCCATGAGTCATTACTTCCCGCTTGTATCTGGGGAGAACAAGTTTTGGAGAAGCTGAGCCACACGAGCACATTATATTTCAGGCAAATAATTTATGTGTTTGTACTCCTGAGCAGCAATTTGCATAGATTATCCCCCAGCAAGCCGCAGAGAGCTTTGCTGAGCAGTGTTTGTCACAGTTCTTGCCGCACGGCTCCTACACAGAGGGACCTTTGGCAAAGGTGATGAGGGGGACAGAAATGATGTGAGTGCCAGCAGGGCAGTGCTGCTTGGCAAGGCCAGTGCCTGGGCTCTGCCTAATGTGGCACTCCATCAATGTGTTTGGTTTTTGGAAGCTGCTGGAGGACAGGGTGAGGAAGTCTCTCTTGTCTCTTGTTGGATATTAGGAAAAATTTCTTCACGGAAACGGTTGTCAAGCATTGGGACAGGTTGCCCAGGGCAGTGGTGGGGTCACCATCCCTGGAGGGATTTAAATGATGTGTAGATGTGGCATTTGGGGACATGATTTAGTGGCAGGTTGGCAGTGCTGGGGGGATGGTTGGGCTCAGTGACATTAGGGGACTTTTCCAGCCTTAAGGATTCTGTGGTTTGAAGATCTGGAGCTGATCAGGAGGGATGTGGGAGGTGGATGAGGGCATTGCTGCCTGCCTGCCTCTCCCTGGGAGCTTGAGGACCATCGGGGCGAAGGGGTGTCTGTGGGAAGGGCAGTGTCCCACAAGGGGCAGTCATAATTCCTAATCTGGCTCTTCCTAAGGTGCCTGGTGTCTCCCAGAGCCTGCAAGGAGCTGCGGGCAGTGGTTATGTTTGAGAGTTGTCATCTCAGAGGTACATTAGAATGATAAAAACTGCTGCAGAGCCAGGCTTTGCAGTTCAGTGAGCAGCAGGTGGGCGAGTGGCTCAGCTGGCCATGGAGGCGTGAGGGGAATGGAGACAGGGACAGCCCCCAGGGGCAGCTGTGACCCCAGGGAGATGCTCCACACCGCAGTGCCCAGGTGGGGGTCTCTGCTGGGGGCTTTGCCAGCACTCCCTGTGCCCGCGAGTGGTTGAGCATCACCTGGGCTGCCTTGTCCCCGTGTAGCCTCGAGGGCTCGGTGCTTAGCTGTCCCCCCGCCCCTCCTTAGAGCGCGTTTGCTGTGCTTCCCTCCCCGCCGTGTCCAGGTACAGTGGCCATGGACCTGCAGAACACCGAGTGCCGCCCTGCCAACAGCAGCAAGCTGGCGCTGCCGGCGGAGAACGGCTCCGGCACGCGCCGGCCCAGCATCGCGCCCGTGCTCGAGCTGGCCGACACCTCGTCCCTGCTGCCCTGCGACCTGCTCAGCGACCAGTCCGAGGACGAGATGACGCAGTCGGACGAGGAGGGCTCGGCGGTGGTGGAGTGAGTGCGCTCCCCTTTGCTGGAGCCCTGGTTCATTCCGGTTGGGTCTGTTTTGATCCAGTCGCATCCGGTTCGTTGTTCCAGTTCCAGACATTCTGGGACCGTGGCGCGTGACAGGCGCTCAGTGGTGCCCGAGGGATGCTCAGGCTCAGCCCCTCTTGGCTTTTCCATGAGCACACGAACAGCTGTAAAACAGACAATCCCCGTGGCCATGAGCCTCTGGGGCCGCTCTGGAGAATTCTCCTCTGGGAATTGGCAAAGTTGCCCCAAGGCAGAGCCTGCTGGGCATGGGTTTTTTCCATAATTCCTCTCATCTCCTTCACTCACTGACATGAAAGGGATCCTACGCCTCATTGCACGTACATTAAAAAAATGCAAAACAGATATTTATCCCAGCACTAAAGCTGTTTTTTAGTTTGTGACAGCCAGGGAAGGACCTGCTTCCCAAGTTTCCTGTCTGGATGCTGCCAGAGCCATGTGGGGAGTTACCGAGAATCAACAAACCCTTGACTGGCTTTTAATTCATGTCCACTTTTAGCTGCTATTTAAATGAAAATTTCTGATTCTGGTTCCTTCAAAAGTAGAAATGGTGATTTAAAAAATACCTGTTGACCAGAACAAGCTCTACAAATGGACTGGGAGGTTTTTTGTGTCTTTATGTGGCTCAGCACTATTCTCCTCTCCTGACACTCACTGCCCTGTCTCCCTCCAGTGGTACTGACTGCTGCCTTCTCCAGCTGTGCTGGGAACATGGAATCTGGTGCTTTGTCCCTGCACCTTTACAATCTCACGGCCCTTTGCATAGCAAAAAATATTCCAGAATATGTATATTTGGGAAGATTCCCAGCTGCTACAGGAGAGCCTTGCAGAGCGTTTGCCAGTGATGGGTTTGAATCGTGGTCAGCTGTTGAATGTTTTCCCTGAGTTCTGGATAAATGAAAGCTGTGCCCTGACACGGCTGGGATTTCTCTCTGCTGCAGGTACGTGAAGGGCTACCCCCCGAACTCACCCTACATCGGGAGCTCCCCGACCCTGTGCCACCTCTTGCCCGAGAAAGCCCCGTTCTGCTGCCTGAGGCTGGACAAGGTGGGATGGGGCTGCGGGGGCTGCCCAGGGGCTGAACCCCCCAGGGTGTGGTGGGCCCCACGCTGAGTCCCTGCTCCGTCCCACACACAGGGCTGCAAACACAACAGCTTTGAGGACGCCAAAGCCTACGGGTTCAAGAACAAACTGATCATCGTCTCCGCGGAGACGGCGGGGAACGGGCTCTACAACTTCATCGTCCCGCTCCGCGCGTACTATCGCTCCCGCAAGGAGCTCAACCCCATCGTGCTGCTGCTGGACAACAAGCAAGTACTCTTCCATGGGTGTTTTCCCTCGCATCGAGCCCTCCCTGTGTTTCCATGGGCTTCTCGTGCTGTGGGGTGGGGGAATGGCGGTGCCACCGTTGGGTATCTTGACTGGTTGGTCCTGGTTTTTTTGTGTCTGTCTTTGCTCCATGAACATGCTGAACCACCCTCCTCTCTGTCGCTCTCCCTCCAGGCCTGAGCACCACTTTCTGGAGGCCATCTGCTGTTTCCCCATGGTTTACTACATGGAGGGCACCATTGACAAGTAGGTGTTTCCTCATGTGGCTGTCGTAACTTAACGTGTGGCTGCCTGAAATGTTGCTTTTACCCCAGCCCAGCCTTTTGGGTCACCCCATGAGAAGCCCCAGGGTTGGTACCATAGAGCTGAGCCCACCTTGGGCTTTTTGGGTTGTCAACCCCTCCCTGGTGGATGGGAGCAGGTGAAGAACTGGTGGTCAGGAGCAGCCCGGGCTCGCTGCAGAACCCCTGTGCTGCTTCCCTGTGTCGTTTCCAAGGGCTGACCCTGCGCTCTTCTCTTTGGGAACTGCCCAGCCTTGACAGTTTGCTGCAGTGTGGCATCATCTATGCTGACAACTTGGTGGTGGTGGACAAGGAGAGCACCATGAGCGCCGAGGAGGACTACATGGCAGATGCAAAGACAATTGTCAATGTCCAGACCATGTTCAGGTGAGGGGTGACCGCTGCCCCAGTCACAGCCACTGACCTCTGCTGGGGACAACACCAGGAAGGGTGACAGTGCCTGGGGTTGTGGCTACGTGCAGTGGGACACATCTGGTGTCGGGTTTGCTCTTGGAAACAGAATCTAATCAGCTATTTATGACCTCAAACAGGACAGAGGTGATTGTGGTCTTCCTCAGGCTTTCAATGCAGGCTCTCACCTCTGAGTGAGCTGTGGGACAACAGGTCTTTCTCCATTGCAGGCTCTTCCCCAGCCTCAGCATTATCACGGAGCTGACCCACCCCTCCAACATGAGGTTCATGCAGTTCAGAGCAAAGGACAGTTACTCTCTTGCCCTGTCCAAGCTAGAAAAGGTAAGAGAAGGTCCTCCCCTGCACGAGGGCCTGCAAAGTCAACACTGGCAGTGACTGCATTTGGGCTCCTTAGGTCCTGTGCTCTTCCCGTGACAAAAACCCCCAATCGTGTCTCACACATTTCCATGGAGTAAAAATCCTCTTTCCCTACAGTGCATGGACTGCCCTGGTTCCCTCCTGTGGCACCCATCAGAAACACTACACTGGTGCCCTCCTATTGCCCTGAGTCCTCTAAGTTTCTGTGCAGCCTGTGCTCAGATCTCCCCTTCCTCTTCCAGAGAGAGCGAGAGAACGGCTCCAACCTGGCCTTCATGTTCCGGCTGCCCTTCGCGGCCGGGAGGGTCTTCAGCATCAGCATGTTGGACACGCTGCTCTACCAGGTGAGAGCTCTGGGGGATGCAGCCCTGCAGCTGTGGCCTCCCCTTTGCATCTCCCGGTGAATAACTGAGCAAACCTTTTCCCTGGATTCCTGCCCAAATGTCTCCCCCAGTCGTTCGTGAAGGATTACATGATCACCATCACTCGGCTGCTGCTGGGCCTCGACACCACGCCGGGCTCTGGCTACCTCTGTGCGGTACGTGCCAAGTTCCCGTGGGTTGAAACCATCCGGCCAAGCTGTCATGGATCTGGTGGGATTTGTCACCCTGTGCACGGCAGTGGGGGTTCCCCTCTTCTGGAGAATTGGTGGGGAGCAGCATTGCCAGGTCATTGTTCCCCGCCTCGGGAACCTCAGCGCTACCAAAAGCCCAAAAGCTGCCAAGGACCAAAGTCCCTGTTCTGAAGGCTGAGGTCAGAAACTGCTCCTGGTCTTCTTGTGGAGTCCAACTCACTTTTGGGATTGTTGTGGATGAGCTGTGGTGAAGCTCAGGAGCAGTCTGAGGTGCTCCTTGGTGGTTCATGTTTGTCCTCTGTGCTCAGATGAAGATCACTGAAGATGACCTGTGGATCCGGACATACGGCCGCCTCTTCCAGAAGCTCTGCTCCTCCAGTGCGGAGATTCCCATCGGCATTTACAGGACGGAGTCCCACATGTTCGCAACCTCTGAGGTAGGGGCACGGTGGTGGCGTGTGCTGGGAAAGGGCTGCTGGTGGTCCCAGCTGAGCATCACCCAGCAGAGGTGGGATCCAGGAGGGTGCTGGTCCCTGAGGCACCTCAGGCCTGGTTGCAGCAGCAGTGGGGAGGACGAGGGAAGGGGAGGATGAGAAGAGGGAAATTTTAGCAGCCCCGTGGCTGCGTTTGGTGCTGTTGTCCTGGTTCCCCAGCCAGATAAGCTGGGTTGGTGTCAGTGCCCGTCTCTCTGGGCAGTGCTGGGTGTTCTTGGCACGGCTCTGCTGTGCCACCCCGGGGAGCAGGGTGGGCACAGCAGGGCTGCCCCTTTGCTGGGCTGACTCTTGGTTTCCCCTTCCTTCTCCCCGCTGCAGCCCCACGACATCAGAGCGCAGGTGAGTGCCGCTCGTGTCCGGCCGCGCGCTCGGGCGCTGCCGGGCACTGCCCTGGTGACAGCGCTGCCTCCCGGTGCCCCCTCCCTGTGCCTGATCCCTGGGCAAGTGCTGGGCTGGCTCTGGCCACCAAGAGCCACCACGCGCCTTGTGCCAGCTGTCAGCCCCAGTGCTGGCACAGCGCTGCCTGTTCCCACGGAAAAGAGATGCTGGCTGAGCCTCGGCATTCCGGGGAAAGTCCTCAGTGCCCTGACATGTAATTCACTGGGATAAGGAGCAAGGGAGTGAGCCAGGATCCCTTTCAAATACTTTCAGTTTTCAACTTTGTAGGAAGCAGTGACAGGGAGCCAAAAGCTGACATTTAATTAAATGCAACCCAGCTCTTTGAGATGCTTTAAAGGGCTGTATTAATAAATTCCTGCTCTCCAGGGGGAATTGCTGGGTCAGAGATGTGGCAGCACAGCTGCTGTAAGAGGAAAGAGAGGGAGATGAGGGCACGGCTGTTCCTTGGACGGATATCCCAGAGGTGATCGTGTGTGAGGTGTCAGGTGCTCATTAGACTCCACCCAGCAGTGCTTATCCGAAGGAAGTTGTGGCTGCCGTATCCCTGGAAGTTCAAGGTCAGGTTGGACAGGACTTGGATCAGCCTCGTCTAGTGAAAGCAGTCCCTGCCCATGGCAGGGAGTGGAACGAGATAAGCTTTTGGGTCCTTCCAACCCAAACCATTGTGGGATTCTGTGGAATCTGCCAGCCAGGTGGTTCTTGCAGTACAGAGGTGAAGTGCTGGGAGAGCACATTGGAGTCAGAGGAAGGATCCCGTCCCGTGGGAGCGATCCCACCCTGCCAGACACCGGCCAAACCCTTCTTGGCCGCCCCCCATCCCCCGTGACCTGCTGGGCTTCCAGTCACAGATCTCAATCAATGTTGAGGACTGCGAGGACACGAAGGACGTCAAGGAGCACTGGGGGATCAAGACGAGCCACCACCGGAACTCGTGTTCCAGCGACCAGTCGGAGCACCCGCTGCTGCGGCGCAAGAGCATGCAGTGGGCACGGCGGCTCAGCAGGAAGGGCAACAAGCACTCCAGCAAGACGGCCGAGTGGATCAGCCAGCAGCGCCTCAGCCTGTACCGGCGCTCCGAGAGGCAGGAGCTGTCCGAGCTCGTCAAAAACCGTATGAAGCACCTGGGCTTGCCCACCACCGGGTACGGTAAGTGCCGTTCGGCCGAGCTGCTCTGCGGTGGTGCCTCCCGCTCGCGGGCTCCTCAGGTAACCCACCCCCAGCCGAGCCTAACCCCGCGCCAAGCCCGACCCCGAGCTGAGCCTAACCCCACGCCGAGCCTAACCCCGCGCCGAGCTTAGCGCCGCGCCGAGCCCGTCCCCGCGGGCGCTGCCGGGCCTGCTCCGAGCGGCGCCTCCTTCCCCGGCTTGCTTGTGCTTGTGCAGACCAGCGCGTGCCAGGCTGGGGTCCCGCCACGCAGACCCCCCTCCCCTGCCACCCCCAGCCTGCTGCAGGCAGCCCCCCCAAATCTGGGCTCTGGGATGGCTCCAGGCAGGAGTTGGCAGTGGCAGAGTAACTCCACCCTCGTGCCCGCAGCAGGACCCAGGCCCCACCTGCCCCCCCTTTCTGGCCTTGCAGAAATGGTGGCTCAGGACACACCGACCCCAGGGCAGACAAACCCTTGAGCCCAAGAGCCCCTGTAGAGCAACAGGGAGAGGTGAAACCCCATCAGCTGGCGCAGACCCCTTTTGTTACAGGCTTTAATCCGTCATAAACTCTTCCGTGGAAAACCTTTCGGTAGCTCCAGGGCTGAGTTGCTTCATTGCGTGTGACACTGATGTGTGGCTGTGACAGCCACAGCGCTCAGGGTCCCTCTGTGCAGCCGCATTTCTCGTGAAGCTTCTGACCTGAATGCCCATCGGTGCTGGCGTCTGTGTCCCCCCCCCGGACGACTCCCACCCCTTGGTTATGACAAAGTCTGTAGCCCACAGCTTCCTTGGTTTGTTTGGTTTGGTTTTGGGTTTTTTTTCTTTCTTTCTTTTAAGCCATCCTGTGCTGCTGCTTGTTTGCTCCATCCTCCAAGAGTGTCCGTCCGGCCCCTGCCCACACGCAGGCTGGCAGTGAGTGCCAGCTGGGATGGGAGCTGAACTGAGGGTTGGGTTCCCTCCTTTCCTGTCTTGGCTTTAGGCACGTGAAAGAGAAGGAGAAAATGTAAGGAAGTGCAGCACAGGAGGGGTTTGGAAGGGTTTGGAGTGGAGGTCCAGGGGCTGGCTGTGGGCACTGCCAGTGTCCCCAGGGAGAGAGGCTTGTAGTGGGATGGAGTGAGGACAGGGAATGCCAGGAAAGGGCTTGCAGTGGTGTATCCCCCCCTCTCCTTTTTTTCCCTACATTCCTGGTCCCAGAAGTTTCTGCTGTAGTTCCAGGGGGGCTGCGGTGAGGCTTCCCCAGCACCAGCCCCACTGGGATGCTCGGGGCACAGCTTGGGGTTGGATCAGGGTTGGCATCCTTGTCCTGGCCCACCTGGCAAATTTAGTTGAAGGAAACTGGGGGAGCTCCAGCAGGAGAAGAGGCAGTGGGGGGTGCAGGACAGGACAGGGGCACAGTGTGGGGACCAGCAACTCCTTGGGCATCCAGCAGTGCTGGGACTGTCTCTTGTCACCGTGTGTCGCTGTCAGCGTCTGGACACCCATGGAAAAACACCTTGCTCTGCCTTCTCCCCCTCTCCTTTTTCTTTTGCTCATGTTACCGCTGCAGCGCAGGAGCTCGTCTCTGATATTTGCCGAACCATGGCTTGCTGACCTCTCTCTCTCTCTCTGTTTATGTCTGTGCCTTTCCCTGTATGTTCTGTAGAGGATGTAGCAAATTTAACAGCCAGTGATGTGATGAATCGGGTAAACCTGGGATATTTGCAAGGTAATTCCCTTTCCCTGGGAGTCCCGCGTGACTCACGGCGTGCAGCGTACAACAAGATCATGCCAGCTAAGCCCAAACCTCACCCCTGCCAGTTTTCACCTTAGATCCCCGAGCTTTCAGCACAAATTCGTTGGGTGGCGTTGGAAAACAAATCACTGTCCTGGAGTGGTGCTGCAAATGCAGGGCTCTGCCAAATCAGGGAGATAGAAACTTCAGGGACTCTTTTCTAGTTGAATTCCTACAGGGAAATCACAGCCCTCGGCTTTCACCAACAGAACCCTCCCTCCATGGCTCTGCAAGGTGGCTTTGGGCTGCACAGCCAGTGGCAGCTTGAGGAGGGGATGAATGGGGGGACAAGTGCACCAGAGCTGCCTGTGCATGTTGTGATGGGATGCTGGAGCTCCTGCTGGGTCAACCACAGCCCAGGGCAAGGCAGTGCTTCAAAAATCCCTTTGCACCCCTTGGTTTGCCTTCCTGGACCCCTCTCCAGCATTAGCAGATCCCATTTTCTGACTGGGGGTGCTGGGCTCAGCACGAGGCAGTGACAGCAGCCACAGGTGCCACCAGTGCTGCAGCCACCCCGGGCCCCTTTTTGGGGCCTGTGGGAGCTGCCAGGTTTTCCATCTTTTTTCACCTTTACACCACGGTGGAATGTGCCCTGCAAAAGGCCCTTTTTTTACTGCAGCAGCCCCAGGATTAGCAATAGCCCATTCCCAGTTTGTGTTTTTGGCCTCACTAGCCCAGGCTGAAGGTGAAACGTTGGCATTTTCCTACAAAGTGTGTCCTTCATCAGCGAGGCAGCCCCAGCTGGGGCTCATGGAAGCCCCTCGGCAGCAGAGTATATTGCCTTGGGCACTGGGGTAGAGCAATATACTTGGTGTGCTCAGCAGGGCCTGGCTGGGCTGCATGGGGGTCAGCAAAAGGTGCTTCCATGGAGCAGGGGAGCCTGCTGTGAGCCAGAGCCCTTCCCCCCCTCCCTGTCACGTCAAACCCTGTGTCTCCCGCCGGGTCCCAGGGTCTGTGTGCCAGCCTTGCCCCGGCATTGCCACCCCCCGTCCCTGACTCACTGTAGGGCTGAGCACTGGGATGGCCAAAGCTCTCTGGTGGCTGCAGGAACTGGACACCCCAGCACAGCTGGGGGTCCCACACAGCTTCTCCCTGAGGGTGGTCCCAGCCCTCCCCGGCTGCAGCGCCTTCTGTGGTCTCAGAGGTGCCAGGGAAGTGTCTCAGCAGCCAAACAAGGGTCTGGTGTCCCCCTGCAGGTGTGGCTTTGTGGTACCAGAGCAGTCCCGGGGCTCATCTGGCTGTGCCCTGGCAAAGGCAGCTCAGCAGGAACCTGTTTGCATCCCCGTGCTGGGTGGCTGTGCTGGCTGGAGCTGCTGTGGCTCGTCTCAGGGCTGGAGAAAAGCAGTTTCAGCCCAGCACCGAGGCTGAAGGGCAGCGGGGCCAGCCCTGTGCCGGGGTGATCGGGCACCCACTGGCAGTGCTACGGCAAAGAGACTCCAGCGCTGCCCACCACGGGGCAGGGCAGCCTCGGACCACGGCATTCCCCACCCTGGGCAGGGGGACAGTAGGGACGGGCTGGTGGGAGCAGCAGGACAGGCCACAGGGAGCAGCCCCCAGCCTGGAGTGAACGCCAATCCCAGTGGCCGGGTCCCGGTCCTGCTGCCCCCAAACCGAGCTCCATTCCTCCATTCGCTCCATTTGCTGAGCTCATCCAACCCCTGGCGTGCACCGCTGCTGCTCAGGGGGGCCTCTCCAAAATCCTGGAGAGGTGTCCCAGTGACAAGCCTTGCAGCGAGCTGGTGCCCCGCCCTGCTCCTCATGCTGCCCTGGCGTCCGTCTGTCCGTCCCCTTCCCATCCTGTCCATCCACACCCCATCACCCAGTCTGTAAATGGTGTCACCTGTCGCAGCTTCCACCCCTCCCCGGCCGCCCGCAGCCTCGCACCCCCATCCATTTCACCATGATCTTGTTCTTGGCTACTTCGGGAAGCGCAGGGGCCCCCCCGGCACCGAGGCCGCCCGCTCGCCCCCGTGGCTGCCGCTCTTGGTGGCCCTGAGCCCCGCCCCGGGAGGTCGCTGTGGTTTGGAGCCATCCCCAAAATGACATCGACGGCTCTGAAACGCCACGGAGGCGACTTCCCTTGGGCAGGGGAAAGAAGCAATCCTTGAACTCATCCTGTGTCTGGATGGTGCTAAATTGAGTCACTGCCGGGGAGAAGTGGGCAGAGCGTTGGGGCGGCCCCGGGGGGGTTCGGCTGCCCTGACCCAGTGGTTGGACTTGTGCTGTACCTGACACAGCAAGACTAACCTGTTCCCTCTTTTGCACTGAACCAAGGTAAGACATCTCACTTTATTTTGGGGGGAGTGGGGACTTCGAAGAGTTACCTCTGCCAGTCCCCTGGGCCGTGCTGTGGTGGGGGAGAGCCTGGGGAGGCGAGGAGGGAGGTGGCAGTGATGTCCTTGGTGCTCTCCCGGTGGCAATGGCAGTGCCCACGGCTCTTCCTGGTGAAGGGACCCTTTTGCTGTCCCCAGCAGGACGGGGTCTGTCAGCTTGGGGGTGTCTGTCGGGGTGTCCCTCCCTCACCAGCCCTTTCCCTCCTCTTGCAGATGAGATGAACGACCACCAGAACACCTTGTCCTACGTCCTGATCAATCCCCCCCCGGACACGCGGCTGGAGCTCAACGACATCGTGTAGGTGTTGTCCCCGTGCCCCATGTCCTCAGACTTCCCCCAGTGCCATGAGTTGCCCCCATCCTGTTATTTTCCATGATTTCCCATAAACACCTGCAGATTTTGGCTCCTTCCCAGGCCATCCTCCCTCCCTCTGTTCGTAAGCAATATCCAAACCACCCCAGCTCCACCTTTGCTCCGATGGGCAGCGTGGAGCTTTTCCCTTGGCTTTTGCCGCTGAGCAGCTCCACGAGGAAGAACTCCTGATTATTTATGATATTATTTTATGGCCTTTATTGAACAGCCATCATTATTTAACACCTATTATCTAAGCACCCACCGTGCACTGCAAGGCAGGGCCAGACACCAATTCCGGGGTCGCACAGCTCCTTCTCCAGCGGAACCTGGGGGGATTCCAGTGTAACCAGGCCGTGTCCCGCAGGTACCTGATCCGCTCCGACCCGCTGGCCCACGTGGCCAACGACGGCCACAGCCGCAAGAGCAGCTGCAGCAACAAGCTGGGCTCCTGCAACCCCGAAACGCGCGACGAGACCCAGCTGTGAGCACGGCCCGAGCCCCGCGTCCCCGCCGGGGCCGAGGGGCTCCGGGACAGGCGGGGAAGGAGAGCACAGCCCAGCCGGAGGGGGAGGCGGCTGCTGCCCGCGGGGGCCCCGGAGAAGGGCGATGCCCAGCCTGGCTCTGCGCCGCGGGAGGGACGCCCGGAGCCCCGGGAGGGGCGGGACAGCCGGACAGACCCACAGCTGGACAGACCCACAGCTGGACGGACCCACAGCCGGTGGTCGTGCGCCCCGTGGATTTTAACTTTTTATACCAATACCGCAACTAGTGAGAAAGTCTTCGCTGGTGCTGGTGGGACGTGGCTGAGCCCAGACGCCGATGGACCCTGGGGGAGCAGGGCTGTGTTTGATATCGCCCCAGATGGTGCAGGTTGGTTGCATTTGATGGGGCTGGTCAGTACAAGAGCAAACCTGCACCGAAACCCTCCTCCTCTTCCTCCTCCTGGGCTACCAGGTGTCCCCCGGGGCACCCGGACTTCTGCTCTTTCTCAAGTTCTTCATCCTCTGTCGGGTTTCTGTTCCGGGTGTCCACGCGAGGAGCCCTCGGGCAGCGGGGAAGGACTCGCTGGTGGCCGTGGGATGGATGGAATGGGGTGGTGCAGGCCCCACCGGTGCCATGGCAGGGAATGCTCTGCCCCCAGCACGTTGTGGCATCTCACAAACCAAAACACGCCAAGCCCAGGTGACCAAAAGCCAGGCCACGCCTGTGGCAGTGCCTCTGAGCCCCGGCTGCGGGCACGGTGCCCCTGGGTTTGTGTCCCCCTTTGCTGCTGCTGCCAGAGCTGAGCTGCCTGGGGGTCTCGGGGATCCTTGTCCTGGGGGTGGGATGGGATGGGATGGGCTGGCCAGGGCCAACACCTTTGGATGTGGTGTTTTGGTGTCTCAGCCCCCTCCCCTCCGTGCGGGGGCAGTTTGGGGTCCCACCCCGGTCTGTCCTGGCCGTGGTTTGCTGTCCTTCCCCTCCCGGCGGTCACGGGTCGGTCACACCGTTAAGGCAGCGGGTTCTGCCTGTCCCACCACGGCCCCCCAGCAGCTCCAGCCGTCCCTGCTCGACTCTGTGCCCCCCATCCCCGTGGCTTCACCTGCAGCAGAGGTGCATGAACGTCCCCCCCGCCGCAGCATCGCCCGCAGGGACCTGGAGGTACCACAAACACCAGATGTGTTTTCCATCTCTTTTTGCACATTCTGTGATGTCGATGTGGAAAGGGGTTATTTGACTGCCGAGTGAATAACTGAGTCGCTAACTTTATATACTTTTGTGTTCATATCTTACAACTCCAATGTGATTTGATTTTTTCTTTTTTTTAACAAGAAGCTTGTAAAGCACAACGTGGCCGTGAAATCCCATCAGCGTCCTGCACTCGCTGCCAGCTGAGTGGTTTAACGCCATTAACATTCCTCATTTGCTCCCCATGACACCCCCAATCAATGTTTACAAAAAGAAAACAAGCCAAAACCTGTTTAAAATCAGTTTTAAACAGCTGGGGAGATGCCCCAGCCCATGGGGATGTGCTGCCCATCCTGCCCACGGTGCTGAGGGAGGATTGGAGATGCCCAGGGTAGGACCTGTGCCAAGACTGGTATCACCTCAAGCAGGTGTCAAGAGAGACCTGCTGTGCCTGGATGAGGTTTGGGGTCCATCTTTTATTTTTTTATTGTTGTTTCTTCCTGAGGTGCCAGGCAGGTGCCCCTGAGTGATGGCACACCCCGGGCTCAGAGAGGCACCACAGGTAAAAGCAATGAGTGCAACCCTCCCGCCCTGCTGAGCTGGAGGCACAATCAGAACTGTCTCTGATGGTTTTTGGGTTGTTTTGATGGATCTTTAATTATTAATTTCGTGTCTGTTTGGTTAAGGCAGGCAGATGTTTTATTTATTTCTGTTTGTAACTTCACATGCCAAATCTGTCACCTCAAATGAAATTGTAGGCTAAAAAGTGGGCGTGGTTGAAGTACAAAAGGACACTTTGGCTCTGTGTTTGTTTGAAGCCTCAAGATGCTCAGATCATTGAGTGTTCCTGTATTTCAGTGTCTACATTTCAGCTGGATTGTTTTCCAAACCCCACTTTGCTTTCAAGGGAGAGTGGAACAAAGCAGTATTACAGGTTAAAAAAAACCCCAAAAGTCAACAAAAAACAAAAAGCCAAACCCCCAAATAAGACAAAAGATGTGATTATCTGCCTATATTTACTCAGAACAGACAATCCTGAGTATTTTTTGTTTGTTTGGCTGCAGGAGGGGTGAGCACAGAGGGTGTGAGCGCAGAGAAGCAAGCACAGCTCCTCAGCTCCACCTTCCCGAGGCACGAAACTTAAATTTCTTTTAAAAACCTTCAATTACTTTAAATTTCACACCCCATCCCTGAGCAGCCAGGTCAGCCAAGGGGCCGAGTCCGGGGTCTGTGTTCCAGAGGCTCCATGGGCCACGACGTGGGGTCCCTCCTTCCTCACCGGGCACGCACAGGTCCTTCCTGCCCCTTAATTCCAGGAGAGAATTATCCCAAGAGGAAAGCAAAAGGACTGAAGCCTCTGTGTGGTTTGTGATCCTACCGAAATGCCCCCAATATTCCTGTATTTTGACGATGCTTCTGTTTGTTCCGTGTATAAATCCCTGCCTTTGAAGCGGAAGCTCCGTGTACAAACCCTCAGCGTTCCTTCTCTGGTGTAAATTTCCAGCCCAACTTCCCATGGGATGGGGAAAACCCTGTAAATACTCACCTGTGGGCAATGCAAGTCTGAGAAACGATGGTCAGTTTTTCTAATTCCTTAGACTCAGTTACAATACTAATGTAAAAACAGAAGTATTTTATTTTTCTAATGGTCCTGGAAACGTTGATGCAGCGACAAAAGTCGTTTCTGCCGCTAAAGGGCCCCTTGGGAGAGGGCACAAGGACCTGCCATGGGAAGAGGAGAATGGTCATTGCTTCCAACCACGGAAAAATCCCGTTTCCTGAAGGAAATAGTTGTGTTCCAATGCAGAGGCATGCCAGGCCCTGGGGGATGCAGAAACGAGGACAGCTGGGGTATTTTGGGGTTTTCCAGCAGCGGCTCCGGCGCATGTTCCGTGTCCACGAACGGTTTGATAGGCTCAGTATGGACTAAATCCATATATCCTGCATTAAACTCAACTATTCAAACCAATGTTAGGAGTATATTTATTTCCTGTTATCCCCCTTTTTATTTAACCTCTATAGAACAGGACATTTTTATTTCAAGGTCAGCTCCTGCATGGATTTTTATCAGCAACAGCGACTCCCGGCTTTCCTCCCGGAGACCGAATTCTGGGAGCTGTTCTGCTGGGATGCAGCCAGCCAAGGGGAGAGGGTTTTGTACAATTCTTGTGAAGATGCTTCACATTTCTGTAAAGATAAATGAAAATAAAAGAGCTGCATGCAGCAACAGGAGACACCGCTGTCTGATTTTTTTTTTCCTGGGAGCAAAGGTCTATTTACAAAAAAAAAAAAAAAAAAAAATCCATGGAAAGATGTGGCTTTTGCTGAGGTTCAAGTCAGCTCTTCCAAACTTCATTTTTGTAATTTCAGCTTTTCAAACTCTTTGTGCCTGAATGCACGGAGGGCCAGGTGTGGTACAATAGCATTTCAAGATCATTAAATTAATTAATTTAATCTTAATTTCTATTATTTAATAAATACATTAAATTTTGTGGGTGTTTAACTAAGGGGTTTTTTAATTAAGTAAAAAAAGGATTCAGTACATGTTCTTCTGCCTCCCAACACGTCAAAATATGTCACTGACTCAACAGTTTCCAAGATTTTCAGGAAAAATCCCAACTTTCTGGAGCATTTCTACACCACACAGAGATTTTAATTTGGAGATCAAATGCAGGTAAGCAGAGATTGTTTTTATTAAGCATTTTAAGCAAATACTGTAAAAATCTATTAATTTAAAACCATACAGAAGGACACAAACAATATCCCTTAAATAGGGAAAATAATTCTGTGATGAGAAGGTTGGAGGTAAGGACAGCAAGAAGCCAAGTCCTTGCTAAATTGATTTTTTTAATTATTGACTTTAAACAAGACAAACCTGGCAACAAAAGGCTCTTAATTTTCCAGCTGAATTGCAGAGATTACACCCAAAATAAGGTGATTTTAACAGCACCAAGAGCAGCTCTCACATCCAGGGCTGCAGGACAGGATTTAATGCCCTGTACAGGGGCTTTCAGAACTTCTCGGCACTGGGTTCTTCACCTGGCTGCACCTTTGCCTTTGTTTCGTCTTCCACAGCAACAGATGCAGGAGAAGCAGAGGAAATAACACTGCAAAATGAACCAAAATTCATTTAAAACCTTGCCCCAGTGGAGAAAAATGAATTTCTAACACTGCAAACTTCTCGTAGAAGAGAAAAAGCTCTAGAGCACTAAAATGTACATTAAAAATAACGGCGGTGACGTGGCTGGGAAACAGAAAGGAACCCAAATCCGTGAAGGAATTTTTATTTTGCTGTAATTTCAGTTTTCAGAGTTATTCCCTGGAAGACAAAGTCAGAAGAGAAAGGTTTTCCTTTGGTAAGATTTCCATGTAATGCCACGGTAATTCTGGGAGGTTTTTGTGCTTCAAACCATTCTTTCAAGGGCCTCATTTGAATTTTAACAAATGCTGTATACTGAATATTTCATCATCCCAGCTGCACTCATCAGTTTAAGACACTTCCCCAGAGGTTTTTTTTTTTCCCCTCACTATAATAAATGTGTTATTTCTGAACAAGTTCAGAGGAGGGATGGATCAGAAAACCATGACAGGATTTCAGCAGCAAGATGAAAGTAAATTTATATTTAGCACAGACAAGCAAATTAAATCCACCCTGTAATTTTAAAACAGGAACGTGCCCGTGGCTCAGCACTTGGAGAGGCAGGCTGGGGAAGGAAGGGGCATAAAATGAGTCTTTCCATTTCTGGGATGGCATTTTCCTTAAAAATGTGGGTTATTTTTTCAAAGAAGGGTTGAACTTACCACTTGGAACAGAAGTGCAAAAATGCACCTTCGCATAGGCCCACGGGAAGCTCGAAATCTTCAAACCCCCTAAAAACCAAACCAAGCCTTAATAAACCTGCAGCAGAAAGCTCAGGGAAATATTTTGTTTGTAGAATAACAGATTTTTTTAAAAACTGGTTATTTTTTACTTACAAATGGGTAGAGAAGTCCAATGTCTTGAGTGGTGACCTGGAATTAATTGCAAAATTTTCAATGCAATGTGGGCAATATATTTAAATCTCATGGTGTGAAAGTTCCTCCTGCAATTCTGGTGCATTTGTCCCAATGGTTTGTGTGAGATAAAAGAATATAACTCTGCATGGCAGCCCCTTTTGCCAAAAAAACCAAGGAAAATTCACTGTTTTCTTACTTTCTGAAGAGGTGGGTTAATTAAAAATTAGCTTCATGTGGTGACATCTCACACTTACCTGTGGAGACTCTCTTAGGATGCATCCCAGCAATGTTCCTTGGCTGCTACAAAAAGGATTAAAGCTGAATCCATCCATGGGAATGTTAAGTATATCCTCGTATCAATGTAACAGCAAAAAAAAATTACAAAGGTAAAATATTTCTCCCATTTTTAATACTCGTGTTTCATATATATAATCAAACAACAGAACATCGGATCAATGTGAGGACAAGAATTCCGTATTTTTTGGCTTTGATGTGTTTAATACTTCAGCCATCTAAAAATAGATTCGAGTGGGCAATATGAATATTCCGATTTTGACCTGGCCTGAAGAACTTTCTCTGAAGTTTCATTGATCAGAAGCACACAGAGAACACCTTCCCCCAAAATACTCCACAGATTTCTTCAGTTCTGCACAGGAACAGCTGCAAAAATGGTACAAAAATCTCTCCAAAATCTTCTTCCCAGGGTGGTGTCCTTGGAGAGTCCCGGAACAGCCTCAGCCCAAGGATGTTCGGCACATCCTGACCCCCAAAATCAGACACTGCCCTCACCTCCCCCCCCCAGACACCTGCATCTCCCCCAGCTGCTGAACATTAATTACATTTAACCCCCTAATTAACTGCAAGCCACTTAACTGGATAAGCCCAGCATGGATAACAGCTTAATGCACATCCATAGGGACTGGTCCATTCCAGCAGGTACCAGATTCCCAGGACAGGCAGCTCAGAGTGAGGGTGACACACCCAGTTCGTTGCTACATTTGAACAATAAATTAAATAAAATATAAAGTGAGGGGGTTTGGGGTGTTCTGACACTGCTCTAATCATCAGTTCTGGAGATTTGGGGGGAAAAAAGCAAAAGGAATGGAAAATTCAATGGAAAATTTCTGAGAATTCATTCCTGTTAATTTCACTATAAATTACAGCCCCAAATCCCTGGCTGTAGGAAGTGAAACTCCAGAGATTTCTACACTCAACTCCCCACTGCAATGGGGACAAAAATCAGATTTATTTTCCTTGCACTCTCAGCCCTTCCAGCAGCCCAGCTTTCCAAAATAAGTCAGTATTTTCAAAACTCAGATTATTCTTGCTTGAATACCTTCCCCCACCAGAGCAGGATGAAAATGAGACAAAAAGCACACCAAGTACAGATGCAAACAGCACATGGAACACATAGACTGATGTACAAAGCTTGAGGAAAAGAAATTGCACTTAAAAGCACTTTAAAGATGCACGTTCTTGTATTTGACAGAGCTCCCACTTTCTCCTCCTCCCAGGAAGCACAACCAGAACCTCTGTGAGCAGCTGGAAGTGTTTTTATCCAGTTCTGCTAGTTTTGACAGAGCTAAGAGGGAACAACCCTGGCTCCAACTAATCCTGGTGAGAACCAACCCAAACAAGCAGCTTAAGCTGCAGGTTGCCAAATTAATTCCATTTACCTGCAGGCAGCACCCAGACATGGGATCACAGCCCCTGGGACAGGTGATCCCCACACATTTCACTGTCAGGGTACTCGCACTGAGCTCTCCAGAGGTTCTGGAAGGATAAAATCCCATATTCCAAGCAGTGGTTTTGGAAGTGACACCAGCACCATTGTCCCCCGGCAGTCACCAGGGTACAGATCACACTGTTAGTGCCACACATCGTGAGTTTGAGTCCTTGGAGTGAAAAGTTAAGCATGATGTCACCAAAACCACAGCCAGAAATCCTCTGTATTCAGAATTCCATAAATTCAACCCCAAACCCAACACTAACTAGAAAATTACCAAAATTCCGTCCCTAACTGACCACACAGATCAAAGGAGCCCAAGAAAACAGATTCAAGAGTCTGAAGACTGATGAAATAAATCCTTAAACTACTTCCCAATTTTCTGAAAGCTTTTTGGTCCAATTCTTGCCCACTGCAATCAGGGTCAGGAGAAATAAGCTCTTGCCATGAAGTCATTGCAGCTCCTTCCAGGTGAAGCTTTACTGCACACAACAGCACATCTTTAAAGTGTGTTAGTTCTTGGAGGGGATGAAGTGTCACACCAACAAAAGTACACGTGAAATAAAAAGGAAATCAGTTAATGATTTTTATTAAATTTCAGTGTTTCATAAAATAAATATGGTTTATAATATCAAACAGTGAGAAATAAAGCACAAGCATGAAAAGCATGGTAACAAAAGTTACACTCATGACGGTGTTTAATACTTAGCACTTTAGAAACCATAAAGCCTTTAATTATTTACAGGCAGCAAACTATCTAACATAATTTACAAAGTTGCAGCAGCCTAGTCAAGGAGTCCTGGAAGGGGAAAAAAACCATGGAGAGACTGCACTGGAAGACCTTCACTTTGCTCTACCTACCCAGACTTATTCTGTACCCTAATTCCCACTATGTACAATAACTCCCTGGAACTTCCATCATCTCCAAGCTCAATAATTACACTGCCTGGAGCTCAGAGCTCAGTTCATCTCGAGGATGGGGCAGGGCCTTTTGCGCTCGAGAGACACAAATTCAAGTAACACTTCAAAGAAAAGTAAACATGTGCAAACCAAAGTCAGAACCTACAGGACCTGCAGGTAGTAGTGTCAAACCCATGAGCAGGAGCTCGTTAGCAGATTAAATTAGGGAACAGCTACAGAAACCTACTTGGAAACCAGCTGGGGCCAAGAATGAGACATGGGAGTATTAAAAAAAAAAAAAAAAAAAAAAAGGAACTGCAAATATACCCTGTTACCACAGACAAAAATTTAATCTGCTGAAACACAAAGACTTTTAAGGTCATAACTCAAGATTTAATATTTCAACATGAAAAGAAATCCAAGCCATTCGACTTATTTGGGCTTTTGAAACAAATGCAATTGTCTCTGTTTAAAAATTGCTTTCAAATGAGAAAAACAAATCAATATATATTAATATATCACCCAAAATAAAAAACATAACACACTCTTCATTGTAGAGCATGCTGCTCATTCAGAATAAAGACAGGACAAAGAAAGTAGAATTACATTTCATGATGTAATAAAAACATTAAAATCTGTGATCATTAAGTGCACCATCGTACAGGAGTAGCGTGCTCAGAGTGGAAATGTTCTATACCTACCAGCATCCACCTTTATTAAAGCAAACAAATCTTTAGGACACTACCTGAAACTGAAATCAGTAATCACTGGGCTCCATTCAGCTTGCCTTAAGTTTCAGTCAGGCACATTCCAGCTAGTAGCACCTGTTATGCCTCTTCATGATTGTATTCCAGAGATCTTTACATCTGTGAACAATTTAATTTTTTTAGAAAAAGACTGGCTTTTGCAATCCTTGCAATGCTTATCCTAAACAGATACTGCAAGTAAACTCTGTTCTGAGCAGCACAAGTTGGGGCTTTTTCCAGAAATCTGAGAGCTGGACTTACGTTGGCAGTAGATACAGTACAACAACTGATGTATTAAACAGTTCCTCAAAAAGGTCTGACAGGAAGATTTCCCTAAAGACTGTTTAAAAAACCAAACCAAACCCAAAGCACTTCACCCAAGATCTGTTCAATCCTTCTACCAAAGTTTGGAGCTTGCCAACTTTTAAGAATGACAGGAAAAAGGAGGGAATGAGGTGGAGAGGAAAGAGAATTAAATTATTCCCAATTTGTACCGATGAAAAGCTTCAAGTAAAAGGAAATCCACTTGTTAAAGATCTTGCTACATGCACAGTCCCTCGTCAGCTGAAAGCCACAGTAGTTAGCATTGGGTGTAACAGCAGATTGATCATTCATAAAAAACACTGGCAACGTTCCTTCATCCTCAAGAACTTGCATCCACGGTTTCTGTCCCGAAGCTTCTTAAAAAATGTTTATGGTTCTGCACATTTCATACCAAACTGGAGGAAAATGGTAAACATGTCTTCTTTCAATGCAATCCCAGTGAGCAAATCTTCTCCCCAGGAGCTGGGTGTCATTTCCGAGTCTGGCTCTTCTTTGGCACCGCGGGTCGCTTGGCCTGCCACAAGTGGTTATGGATGGTGAGGGCATCCACGCTCACAGACATGGTTTTGGCTGGGATCACATTAAACTGTTTTCTGTCCGAGCTGTACTTATAAAGTTTATCGATCATTTTCTTGGTGATGCTCTTTGGCCCTGTTCCTGTGAGCTTGTAGATCTCCTCCGTGTCGGGGTAGTAGCAGTAAAGTGCTCGGAACTGGCAGCCGGCGTCACGGAACAAGATGATGTAGTGGTTGGCATCACATTTTTCTAGTTCCTGCATCACAACCAAACACATGGATTGTTCACAGGGGGAATTATGCCAGGCTTTAAGCTGAATAGTTGTTTTTTTAACACTAGATCAGTAATTGTGATTTTCAATTCTTTTATAAACCTACAAAACACAGGATCGTGTTTCCCACAAGCCCAGTCATGGAAAGCAAAGAATCTTCAATGCAGGCACATTTTAGGAAATGGAATTCATACAACACATCAGTGGGATGATGAAATTAGCATTACAGACATGTTTGATGGTGAGAGCATTCATAATTTGAATGTTTACCTCTAATATTGAATTCTTATGTGGTTCATTCACTTTTCCAGCCAGACAGCAGTGAGATATAGCATTGTGAATAATAGGTTTGTTGGATTTGCTGCTGGGCTCCTTAAATAATTTTGGACCTAAGGAAGATAAACAAGTAAAAATTATTCGCCTTACATTTATGAACATTAAAATTTTCATTCAAATTAAAAAAAAACCCTATATTTTTCTAGAATGACTTACATTTAGAGATATAAAACAGAACAAAATACACCTGACAACTCCTCAAAAATAACATCAAACACACCACAGGTTTTCCTGACCTGGTATTCACAGTAAATGAATAAAACAAACCAAACCAAACTAGAACAAAGCAGGCACCTGTGTATTCTGCCACTGAAGCAATAGAAGATGCTGTGGAAGCGTTCTCCCAGTCTCTCTCTGTGTTTCTGCTGGGATTTCTGCTCAGAATGGGTAAGGACTCCATGGATTCCACTCTGGGAGGGAAACAAATTAAAAGTAATATGCCAAGATTTTGTTTTCTCAGCCTGTAATCTGACACAAATTCACCAGCTGCTGGCCCTGAATGGAACATATTCTCCTGTGTCCTCCCCAGAACAGTCAGATTCTCCTCACTAGAAATCAAAGCAAAACTCTGACTCCTCTGGGAGAAACAAAACTAAATTGCAAGTTTGGAGAGAACACTGGAGTTGGCAGCCACATAAAACAGATGAATTCACCAGTTCCTCTTGTGCCTCTCTGCCAGTGAGGTGAGGCCAACAGCACTGAAGGCCAACACTCCCATCCCCCAGGAACAGGGAAATCCAAGAGAAGCTGCCCGTACCTCTGTGATGGAGTGCCACCAGAGTGAACACTCTCAGGCTCAGTTGTTGCTGCTGAGGCCAGAGACAGACTGGAACCAGACTGAGCACTGCTCAAATTATCAGCTACAGAACAGAAGAGAAAATGTCAGACACAGTTTGTTACAGCAGGTTTGCAGATCAGTGAGAGCAGACAAATCCAAATTCTTACGTGTGGAAGAACACTTCGTCCCTGAATCACTGTAAGATTCCTCACGATGGACTGACTTTGGCCTGGGTTTTTTGGGCTTGGATTTGGGCTTCCCAAGCCCTTGCTCCTCCAAAATTTGCTGCTGTTTTTTCCTTAGATATTCCTGCTTGATAAGTTCTCGCCGAGCCTTCTCCTCTTCCTTCCGTATCCGGTCCTCCTCAGCTTTGCGACTGACAAGCAAACACAACAGTGCATTCAACATGGAACACTTTCCTCATCTTAGAGACAAAAAGAAATTCTTTTCTGTGCATCATTACCGAGCTTCATCCCTCTTTTGTTCCACTTCAGCCTCCAGCTGCTGTTTCCTGAGCCGAGCCTCCTCGGCCTTGCGCTGCTGTTTCAGAAGGAACGCTGCACGTTTTTTGGCCAGCTCGTCTTCTGCCTTCTGTTCATCCTGCAAAATCCGAAGGGATGGAGATTTTAAAGTATAGAAGACAATATATTCAGCTGGACATCACAAGATTGCTGAGGATTTCAGGAAAATTTGAAGAAAAACTATTACTTTTAGAAATCTTTACATTTTTAGAATTGATGAGTGTAAATCAAAATTTCTTGTCGCTCAAGAAAAAATTAAGAGACAGTTTCAGTGTTCCCTTAAATCTGTGAGGAGAAAAAATGGGGCTCATCTTACTCTGACTTGTTTTTAGATATGTTTTATCATCACAATACCTTCTAGAACTGCAAAGTACAATGCAACTATACACGACCATTACAGGACAACACCAAAAGCTGCAGGAAAACCAGTCATGCCTTCCATTGAAGCTTTTAATTTTTTACATGCATCTACAGCCATAAAACTAAATTCATCAGAGACCTTGATTTTTAGGCTGCTTAAAATTGGAGAACTTTGGGTCCAAACGCCAAAAAAACCCCCAGTTAAGACTCCCAGCTCCCTAACAAGTATTAAAGCCTGTTCTGTCAGGATTTTTTCTTTTAGTCGATACAGATTCACAGGATCCTGGGATTTCAAAAGATTCTTTTGTTCCAAGTACTTAAAACAGGTTTTCTGTCTGTTTCTCAGACAGAAAATACTCAAGGGAAGAGACGAAAATCAAGATTCCTCCTAGTTCCAAGGGAACAAGAACCAGGATTTCATACACTAAGTCAAAAACTTCTTTTGCCAAAAGTAATTGTTTTCCAATGCAGCTTTTTTATATCCAAATATTGCACCCACTGAGTGCCACGCTCCATCAGGAGACTGAAGAGGACAACAACAATTCTAATGCTGGGTGAGTGTGTAACAGGAAAGGCAACACATTTACCTTGAAGAAAAAACCCACACCAGACTTCTGATCACCTTCACTAATCATATCCGTGGAGCTATCCTGGTTTTCAAGTTCTCCTTCATCTGGAGCTTTTAAGTCAGACAAATCTACTTCAATGAGATTAGCCTTGCTTCTCAGGGGCTCATCCACTGGGACATTTTCTTTTCCCGAGCCATCGGAAGAATTCAACCCTGCTTCCTTGAAGCTGTTATTCACCTCTTTGCTCATTTCAGAAAGAATATTTGCGTCTTTGGAGGTGGAGAGAACAAGTGCCCTTTGATTGCTCTCATCGTGAAGTCTATAGGTATCAAAGAAACACTTCTCTTGGGAACCACTTCCATGATCAGGACTGCTTTCCAAGCCGACTTCCGTGGGTGTCTTTGCCAAGCTATTGGGTGGGAAAGGTCTTAAATGTGGTAAGTTTTCTAGGCTGGGTGTTGGGGTTTTTACACGGGCTGAATTTTGTTGCCTGTCCTTAGGGACTTTGAGCTCAGTTGGTCTTCCTGCTCGAGGAGTCCTCCCTTGGCCAAATCGAGGTGGTTTTCGCAGACTGTTCATTCCAGTTGGAGACAGGGGCTCAACAAAATGAATGGAAGGTTTTACCTTTTGGTCCTGAGAGTTACTTCTGGTTCCTGGTGATGGCACTGTTGGAGATTTCATCAGTAGCTCCTGTTGCTGGGAAATCTTTAAGATAGCCTGCTGAAGGGTACTGATTGTTTCATTCAGTTTTTCAATAGAAAGATCACATTCATTTATATCCACTTCAGTCACATTGTCTTCTAGGAGGGCAACAGAAATAATTTTACTTTTCTCTAAATCATGTATAGCAGCAGAGTCTTTTGGTTTGTGTTGCTCAGCAAAAGCCAGGCTTTCCTGCATTTTTACTTTTGCTACTTCTTGAGAATCATTGAGCATTTCTTCTCTTTCCTCCTCTTTCACAAGAAACTCCTCAGACTTGGAACCCAAAGAAACTTCATCTAAGTCTTCCCCATTGTGCCGAGAATATTCTTTCCCAAAATGTTCTGGTTTAAGAGGTTGTGGGCCATCAGGAGATTTCCCTTTTTTAACAACATGCAGGAAAGCTGCCTTGCCCAATTTTAGTCTCTGCCTTGCAGATAAGGCTTCCATCTTCTTCTTCTGAGCTTCTATTGCCCTGCGTTTCTCTTCCAACTGCATATGGAGCTGCACCAACTCCGAAGCCAAAAGGTTCACGTTGTCCTTGTTCTGTCTGCTGGGGCTTTGCTCTCGCTTCTGTTTCCACGTGGTCAGCGGTGCTGGGCAGCTTTCTGACCCATCTGGGGTGGTCTTTTGGGAACTGCTTGTGCTGGACTTGGTCTCGTAGCTGTTCAGCCTCTGCAGCTTCCTCTCTGCAAAACTGGTCATGCGGACACTGCCGCTGGCCATGGACACGCTGCTGACCTGGGAGATGGTGCTCAGGCAGGGGCTGGAGCGGCCGCTGGCGTCGTCCTTGTCCTCGTGCTCTTTCACCTTCATGTCTTCCTGCAGCTTTGCAGATTCTTCCTCCCCGATGTACTTAGTGACCACAGGATGGTCGTCTATGACCACCAAGTCCTGGTCAGCATCCTCCATGTCCAAGAGGTCCGGTTCCGAGTCCTGTCTCACCATAGTCCAGGAAGTATCCTGAACATGCAAGTTGAGACCTTTCCCATAACTTACATTGACTTTACTTGTTACCTCATCTTCAGGTTTAGCAGCATGAAGAAAGAATCCTCCAGTGGATAGCTCCTGAGAGGAAGGATCTAAACTGCTACTGGCCAAAGGCCTGGAAGCTTCTAAACCTGCTTCCCCCAGGGCCACTGGATCTGCAGTACTGGGATCTGCAACTGGAGTGAAATCAGAGCTAGAAATGGGAGTAAAAGTCCTATTGAGGTCATGCTCACCATGACTGCTCGTGGCTTTCTTGCGGATCAAAGGCAAGTGTCCTTCATTTAATCTCTTTGTTACAAAACTCCTTTGTTTCCCCTCCCCACACTCATCCTCTTTATTGATGACCTGTTTTTCCTTGGCTGGTTTCAGAACTGCAGGCATTAAAGGCTCCAGGTAAAAGCTCTCTGGTTTGCTGTCCGAAGGGTCACTGTTTGTTTTTGGAGACCACGCTGTTGCCACTATGCTGGGCACCCTGGCTGCTGCGTTCTGCACCTCCAGGTCCCCACGGTTTGGCCTTTCTTCAGATCTGATAATTGCAATAAGCTCTTCATCTTCATCCTCCATTTCTACGTTGTTCAGCAAGCTCTTCCCGTTAGCCTTCACGGATGGAGGGTGGGGCTGATTTTTGGGGGTTACGTTGACAATGTTGGAAGCAAGACTGTCCTTGCTGATGGATCTGGCCAGGCTAATGCTGTCACCAGAGCCAGGGTCCACATCAGTACTGGCAGAATGATGAAGAGCAAATGGTGTTGGCTGAGACAGAGGCCTAGAAAAGATAAGAAAAGGCTACTGACACTTAAACACAACAAGTTACAATTTGTTGAGATAAAGACCGTGATACAGACAGCTAAAATTTTGCTTTATGTTAAAAATGCATTCTGCATCACGAGTGACCAGCCACACCAAGCAGCAACTTCAGATACTTCCATTTTCAAGAATGCTTCCTGAAAATCACATCTGACATATTTTCAATGCAAATCTAAAATCAGTCAGCTCTGAAGGTGCACATTAAAAGAGACCAAAATGAAGTGACTGCCATCCAGTTGTAGGGCAGTGACACCACATGACTACAATGGAATTATCACAGTATCATTTCCTCAAGCAATGCTGTAACACCTGAAAGTCTCTCTCACCTGGGTTTCCTCTCTGGCCATGCCAGAACTGCCCCTCGTGGCTGCCCATCAACGCGGGTCAGAGAATTCGAACGGTGCCGATGGCCTGAAATGGTTTTTAGTTGGTAAGAGTTTAGAAAAGGTCTTTAAAGCAGCACTTCCACCTCATTTAATAGCAAATATAGAAACTGAATCAACTCCTTCCCCAACAGATGGCAGCAGAAAACAGATTTGCTGCAGCTGCCACAAAAGGCAGACACAGTCCAAGCCCCCCAAAATTAAAATCCACTGTTTCTTGAAAGATCTCTAAGATCTTTTAATGCAAAGCTGATTTACTCAAACTCAACATGCTCACCCACTTGTGTGACTGCAGTTTAATTCAATTTTAAATTATTCACATAAATGAACTTATATTTTAATTCATTATTTTATTAACACTGACAGTCATGGTCTGTTGAAAGGCAAATTCAAGGTAGACTTACCAGGGCTGTCTTCTCCTTGTAGAGATTTTTGTTGCTTTTGCCTCAAGGGGAGCAGTGGATGGGAAGGGCTAAAGGCAGGGCTTCCTCCTTTACCACTAATTCAGAAAGCAAAAATTCATTACTACAAAGAATTTTTTTTTCCATAAAGAGAGAAAATATCAAGTTTTGAAGTTACACTGGTAACAGCTACCCCCATCCTCTTTAAAACATAATATTAATTTTTAAGAAGCAACTTAAAGGAAAGGTTTTCACATGTAACAAAACAAATGTAAACCTATTACTTGAAATTAAAGTAACTTTTTTAACACAGCAGATTTAAAATGTTGCTTATGAAAACAGCAAATTAGAGACAAAACAAAGGTTCAAATAACTTACTGGTTGCCACAAAATTTATGTCAGCAGAAGAACCTTGTCATTAACCTTCCTTCACATCAGATCATATGCAAATTTGTTTTCATAGAATCCCAGAATGGTTTGGGTTGGAAGGGATTTTAAAGCCCATCCAGTTCCACCTTCTGCCACAGGCAGGGATGCCTTCCACAATCCCAGGTTGCTCAAAGCTTCATTCAACCTGGCCTTGGACATTTCCAGGGATGGAGCAGCCACAGCTTCTCTGGGCAACCTGTGCCAGGGCCTCAGCAACCTCACAGGGAAGAATTTCTTCCTAGTATTTCACCTAAATCTCCCCTCTTTCAGCTGAAGGCAAATCCTCTGTGTCCTGTCACTCCAGGCCCTTGTCCAAAGTCCCTCTCCAGCTCTCTTGGAGCCCCTTTAGGTACTGGAAGGTGCTCTAAGGCCTCCCTGAAGCCTTCTCTTCTCCAGGCTTTCCCATCACCGTTTATGGAATGTGGCCAGTAAAGACCAGTGGTCTGAAAAATTTCAATGTTTGACAATTTTTTCCAAACTGAACTCACTGTTCTACCATGCAATGCTGACAGTCACTGCTGGGGCTTACTGGCATTTGCCAAAGATCAAACATAACACTGCAAAGTGTTTCTCTGGACTTGAGAATTATTTTTAAAAACGACGGCAACTCAAATGAGAGCGTTTAGCAGGAGAAATCCCCAGGTTATCCAAAGAGAGGCATAAAAGGAAGATGGAACAACGTGAAGACAGACTTACAGGTAGTCAGGCTCCTCAGGGTGCAGGTAGTACCTGCTACAGGCTTCAGGAGCTGTCTGGGCTGAGGGGGGCAGCTCTGCTGGGCTTGGGCTGGCAGGACTGGCCATGAAGCTGCGCTTGGTAGCGTTGGAGATGGGGACAGGGGGACGACTGCTCTTCTGCTGCATCACTGCTTTGACTGGGCACAAAGGGACAACATCAGCACAGCTCAGAGCGGCCAGGGACACACCAGAACAGAACAGGAAGCCTCCACATTGCAGGAGGTTACAAGGGAAACTTTGCGACACAACGCTGCAATGAAATCTGAAGTGCTGCTCTTTATTTAAAATATGTATCTTCTGCTGAGTTTAATGACAGTTAGAGATTAATAATTAATTATTGGGTTTAGGGGGATGATTACCTGTTCAAAAATTACCTATTCAAAAAAATTGGAACTCAAGTGGATCTAGGACTAACTTTCCTTCTGCTTTTACTGCTTCCAAAGATACCTAGCAAAAATAAACTTTGGCTAGAAACAAAGCTTCCAAGGAAACACCACTGGGCAACAGTTTCATTGCAATGTAAGCATTTCTTTAAATAACACACTATCCTTTTTCAGTGGTTACAAACTTACCATCTTTTATTTCCTGAACATCCCTTGGTTGTACAAAGTCTGGTTTGACATTCTCAAACCACCAGAAGAGTTCTGCAATGAACACCATGACATTAGGCTAAAACAGAAGAAAAGAGAAATTACACCTCACATTAACAAAACATTCACGGTTTACCCACATTTTATTTAAAAAATATATCCTTTGTTATGTTTCTTACCTTTAATACCAAAGGAGCATATAACATGTCCTCCAAGGTGAGGTAAAAGCATTTGTTTAGGTATTCATTTGAGAATTCTCTCAAAAGCTGAATGTTATAGAGGCTGTCTGCAATTGATGTCACCTCCTTCAAACAGATATCTGGGAAGGGGAGAGGGAAGAGTAAATTATGGCACTGCTCCAAGGAATTAACCTTGCACTCCCAACTCACAGAAACACCATGTACAGAACTGCACAGACTCCACACCAGCACTGGATATTTATTGGCTACCAGTGACATTTCTCTATCTGTTCAATACCAGAGGGACAGGAAAAGGAGGAAGAAAACCCCAGAAAACAGTGTCAATTCTGCACTCTTTTTGGAATCCACAGAGGATTCTGTCTATCACAGCCACAGAAAAGGTAAACAGGCTACAGAGAACACACACAATGACAAAATATAAAAGCAATTAAAACCAGACATCTTGATTTGCTTATAATAAAGGGTTACTCCTAGGATTCACAGTGTTGGTTCCTTCTGAAAACACTCACGAGCTCTGCAAGGTACAACTACCTGAGAATTTAAAAACCAACACAAAATGTTGATTTGTAGAAGTTAATGAAACAAGGACACTGATTTATCAAGAAAAGGGGAAGAGAACTCATGTTTTGCAATGCTGAAGAGTGACAGTTTCTGTAGATTGACAGAAACTATTTTAAAATCTAGCTTTTAAAATGCCAAGTTATGTACTCCTACAGAAAACCATGAGAATTATCAGCTAACATTAGTGGACATTAACTCCTTTTTAATGGTATTGAAACCAAGCTCAGTTATTTGAGCAAAGAAAGCCACATCACCTAAATCTAGAAAAGGAAGGATTATTTTGTAGCTCAAAATATACCGAGCACAGTCTTCTAAATACAGGAAGTAAAAAACCAAGATTGTTTTTTAAACACACCGAAGCAGATTCCATATGTGACCTGACTCCAACTTGCCATAGTCCACTACCTACCAGAAGTGGTGCATTTTTAATTTTTAATGTATTTCTATTGGAGCTCTCAAAGCTTGAAGTACTTTATTCTTTTTTTCCCTACAAACCTTTGTCACATACCATCTAGTTTCATTTGCTCTGGACAGTAATAGTGAATCACAGCCAGAAGAGCAGCACCATCACTACCATCCTTCATCAGATCTTCCAGCAAAGGGAAGTAGGGTAATTGCCTGCTTGAGAGGTGATCCCTTCTGTAACGCACCTACAGGGAGAAAACAGGCGTTCACACAATGCCAAAGATGCAAAGAGGCCAAAAACAAAAGGCAGAGAAAAAGGAATTTGTGTTAAGCATTGAAAACTCCTTTCGGTGGATCCGTCACAGCATTCTGCTCCAGGTCAAAGCCAACTGACAAGGTTGTGCTTTTCTCTCCGTGGAAGCCAATTCTGAAGAATGTGGTGGTTTCCTTTTAATCCTAGAATGGTTTGGGTTGGAAGGGACCTTAAAGATCATCTAGTCCAACCCCCTGCCATGGGCAGGGAGCCTTCCACGAGGCCAGGTTGCTCCTCTACCACTCAGTCTCCTCATGCTCGGGAGCCATTTGTGCTGCCGGATTCCTCGCTCCATTCACACATTTGAACTTATCATCAATTGAATTTCAAATCCTTCCACACAGATGCATGAATGCAGCAGATCCAAAGAAAGAGACATGGGTAACTACATGAAAACACTGAAAGCTTGGGAAAAACAAAACAAAACACAGCAGAAATAACTCGGATGAGTTGGTGATCTCTCATACATTACCCACATCCATGGCCTTGCTGTCGTGCCCACAGACAGCAAAGTTCTCTCAGAGAGAACCAGAACGTGGCACATCTGAGCAGCCAGTGTGCAATACAGGTGTGCAAAAATAAAAAACCTGGCCTTTTCCAAAACGGACAGCAAGAGGAGCAAGGAGGCCTTGACATCCCCAGTAAAGCTCTCCTTGATTTACTACAGATCAAAACCAAACTCTGGTGCAAAACACCCCACAGCCCTCAGGGAATCTGGAGCTGCTAAAGCCAGTGAGCTGAAGAACAAATCTTGGCATTGCTTCTTGCAAGTTTTGCAAGTTCCAGGGTTGCCGCTTCCTGAGCATCCACATGCTACTGGGCTGGGAGGCTGTGTCTAACTGGAGCAGCAAAGCAGCTGGGCAAGCAAAAGCACAATCCACTGGCAGAAACACCTGGCAGTGCTGGAAAAACATCCCTCGGACACTTCAGGGCAGTAATATCACCAGGATTTAACACACTCTCCTGTCTGATGTGCAGACAGGCCAATCACATATTGAACCATCAGAGGAAAGCTGGGTTTTACCAATGGCATCCTGCACTTCCCAAGCCAGCCTGGGAAAGCTCTCTACACACACACACACACTCCTAGGTGTCAATTTAGGATGGCACAGGCTGTGAAAAAATCTCTTCAGAGGAATGAAGATCACTTGGAGCAATGAGAACCAGTTTCATGTCTTTATTTTGCACAGGCTAGGAGGCAAGTTTCCCAAGGAACTCAAAGCTATCTCTGTATGCTAATGCTATTTTTCCTGTCCTTTTACCAGGTGCAAATTATTTTTTTTTTTCCCCAGCCTGGAGCACTCCACAAATATGTAATGGAATGGGAATCATACTGTACCACACGAGCATATTCCACTGGTTCCAGCATGCAGTGCGATATGGCATGCATCAGATCAGGCTTACACAAAGAGAAACAGTGAGATACAGGATGGTGATTATTCAAACAAGAAACAAATCAAAGGCATTAGCAACATCCATTATGCACTGGAAATGTGGTCATTAAGTCTGGTGAAAATCAGTGTGCACACCAAGGTGAACTGGTTAGCTTAAAAGGGTCAGCATTTATCCACTTAAAGTAAGCATATTAAAAAAAAAAACCCTTCAGAAATTCTTTTTAAACTTTAATTCCTCCTGTATTTAAAGTAGATACAAATATTTCTTTTCCAATAGGCTTAAATGGAATTTAAACCAACTACAGTAAATACCAAGAACTAAAATCTGTAAGAATTCCTTGTTCCTTTAGCTTTGGTGAAAAAACCCTCAAATTTATGAAAGAGGGTTTTTATGGACTTAAATTAATTCCTTATTTTTTTGCTTAACTATTATTCTCTTAACTATTCAGTCTTTTATACTGAAAATTCTGAATTCTTCCTTAGAATGTAAGCTGAGTGTTGTGGTTTGTAACCCTCCTGCCCATGCATACAATGAATGACATTTATATGCATTAAAGTGTAAAAATAGTGCTACTGAAATAGAGATAACTCTAGATTACAAAAAAAATCACAAAATAAAAAAGAAATGCAGAAATGACAGAATCTGACAACTACTTTGAAGACTGCAAAATTTGCCAGTAAACCATTAAAATTTAAGTGGTACTGAACTAGCAGTGACACAACCTTTATTTACTCCTTCTTTTAATTTTAGATATTTAAAATATTTACTCCAGCTCAAATATTTGGTTCAAACAAACAAAGGATTAGGAGGCAGCAGTGGGACTGAGCTCTCTGTGGGAAGGCAGAGAGATCCTGGGGGGACTGCCTGGTCACACCTGCTTTTTCCACGTGCTCTGCTCTTTGGAATTAACAACTGAGACAACAGCTCATCTTCCCAGAGAGGAAATGAGTAACACCAGCTCCTGCAAGTGCAGGAGAAAGGGTATCAAAGCTAAGGAAAGCAGAGGAACAAAGGAAAATCTCTGCAAGTTGAAATGAACACAGAAAACTCAGACAAAAGAAAGCATGATCCCATACTAGAATTACAATTTTGGGATTTTTTAATATATAGTGGAACTGGTATTCCAATGTCACACTTCAGCATAAAGAAAAAGAAGGATTTCGTTCCAATATCAAACTGTCTTCCCTCCCACTGTGCCAGCTTCAGGCTCCTTAACTGAGCACACGATCCCAGTAACTGTCCCACCGGATCCAGCCTGCTCTGTCCAACCTCCCACCCATCTCACTGAGCAGCAGTGCTCAGGCTCTGACAGATTTACAGATCTGCACCAGAGCAGGTGCAGGAGCAGTGTAAGAGCATTATTTAAGCACAAACATCTGAGTATCTTAACTATGGATTCAAAGATTAGGCAGCCGTTTAAGCCGACCAGCTTTTCTCTCACCTCAGTGCTGTGATCGATTGTCTACTTACAACAAAACCCTCTAAATGCAACTATTTCACCTGCTAATTTTTTTTTTTTTTTTTAATTTTCCTGCTACTCCATACCCCTCACTCCCGCAGTGTGGAAGCAATTTTGGAATGCTGCAAAGTGATTATGCTGAATGCTGTACAGTATGCAAAAAGCATGTCATGGAAACGAAGCCTGATGACCCAAAAGCTCACACAGGTGTTTTTCAAAGAGCAGCTGAAGCAGCATTGTAATGGAAGCAAACACTCTGAGAAAGTTCAAAAAGCCATGATGTCGTGGATGACAACTGGTGTAAAAGTAGTTCACTTACAGGTACTAATTTCCAATACCATTTGGAAGGAGACTGCTCAGGAAGCAAGGAAAGGAACGTAGGAATAGGAAAGGAACATCAGCAATGCAAGTTAAAAGCAGTAAATACTTAAATGCACTTCAGCAATAAACACTTTCATATTTTAGAGCGGTTATAGCCTACAAATTTAAAGATACTAAAATGAGACCCAAAAGCCAATAGGGTCAAATGGTTCAAGGAATCCTTCAGACCACACATCAACTTGTAAATTAAACAGCTCTTTTTTGCTGAAGGATATCATTTTCCAAAAATGTTTGCCACTAAGATGAAAATGAAACAACTGTGCCTTGTTCATATGCCACACTTTGACCCCTTTGCCCAGCAATGCCAATTTGAGGAAAGAACATGTTATTTATAATTTAGTTTAAGGTTTCATGAAATCATAAATTTGGAGCTCAAATAGACATCACGTTTGAGAAAGATCTATTTGACATTCTCCAGAAATGAAAGTGTGCTGTATTTTGCAATATTAGTGCATTGTGATCTAATTTCAAGGGAAAAAGCTGGAAAAAACTACAAACACACACATATAACATTTGAATGCCAAGAGTATCCTTACTGGATAGAACCTGAATAAGTCCCTAAATACACATCAGACAAATAACTCATGCAAAAAGAATATGCCCCAAGAGCTTTCAAAATATATAATATATATTTTGTGCTGTGAAAGCTGAGTCATATTTACCCATGTACAGTTGATACAGGTTATTTTAAGTTGAAACAAGTTGTTTTCATCCTACTGAAACTTAAAGGAAAGTCAGAAGATACCAGGGGGCTTCAAAGGCAAGGAAGGGCACTGGTGACAGAGACAGAACAAACTGCATGCACAAAATCTTTTTTCAGGACTGGAGCCCTCACATTTCTCTGACATAGAAAATACTAATATTTAAATCCATTAATCATCAACACACAATATCACAGCTGAAGACAAATTTGTTTTACCTTTTGATGCCCTGGACTTTCCATTAGTTGTTGTTTTAATTTAATCTCTTTCTCTGTTATCTCTCTCATTTTAAGGTTCACCTAAGAGGGCATAGCATAGAAAATGCATTAAAATACATCTGAGCATGTTTTCACAAGTCAAGTGCTCTTCCTCATCCTGTTCCTTATGGTCAATTCATTCTCCAAACATAAAAAGTTCACAGAATAACATGGTACAACAGTCGTCTAGACCAACTCTCTACCAGCAGTAGCTGTAATCACAGCTAGGGGGTTCTGGGTTAGCAAGGAAACATTCTCTTTGGAATGTGACTCTGTTGTCACTCAAAAGGGTTACAGTAACTTAACTGCTGCCCTTGGAAAAGTTTCAATATTTCTGTTCAATGTTGAAGCCAGTCAGAAACAAGTCCTCCTGTTATTTAACATGTAACAGTGTTTCACCTAAAAAAAAAAAAACCCAACAACCAAAAAAACACCTCCTAGCAATTTGTCTGAAAATAAAGAATACAATTTTTACCGTTTTTCTAATTTAGTTCCTAATTATCTTCTTAATTTTAAAATTTATCAGCTTTATTCATCCCTAAGAAATAGAAATTGCAAAAGGGGAAAAAGATGATAGAAATGCACAAGTGAGAAAGGAAGACACTCATCAGAACCTTTTTAAAAATCTGCAAGATGACAAGGCGAGACAGGCATGCTTTTCCCAAAGCAAATTTTACCTTGTTAATCCAGAAAACCATTGCATCCTCCAAATCATAGGGCAGTTCTTTTGAGGCACTGAATGTTGAGAAACGCTTGACACTGGCAACCACCTTTTCAATGCTGATCATTTCTACAGTGTAGGCCATCATAAGAGCATCAATCATTGCCATATGAGAACTCTGAAAGAAGAAAACAATGAGTATTGAAAAATAAATTCCCTTTTAAAAGAATGGTATGTTCTGACTGTATTTAAAATAAAAGATTCCTAAGGTTAATGACCTAGAAATTAAGAGCCCTTCACTCCATTTACTATTTTAACTAGTGTTAAATAAAAAGAAGATGATTAGGTGGATTTAATTAAGCTAACCATTTTGATTGGTGCAGAACCCAGATCAGATTCAGACACAGGTGTATCATCGCTCTCCATGACGTAAATCCCTTTCCGAGACAGCGCCTGGATCACGGACTGGTGTCCCTGCAGAGCAGCCACCTGATCCCCCTTGAGGATGAGGCTGCAGACCCGGCAGTAGAGCTCACTGGAGAGCAGCAGTTTGATCACGGGGGGTTTGATGTGCTCCTGCTCGTACTGGTCGATGTAGAACGGGTCCTTCAGCTCCTCCGGGACGTTGTCTGAAACAACGCAGAGAACGTCAGCACGTGGCACCACTCCTCAGCAACACTCGTGAGTGAACAGCAGCAGTGTCCACCTTTTATTTGGAATTATCAGCTGTTTAGATCACAGGATAAAATGCTCTGGGTATCTGTATCTTCAAAGCAAAATCTACAGCGACTTCAAGCAGTATCCCAAAACATCTGTGCACAGCAGCTGGACAACTGCAAGGCTCAGTCACCAAGAGGGGCTGGCCAGTCTCAAATGGAACAAAAACTCAAAATCACCAATTTCTGGATGAATTTTGGCAGTTCAGAATGAAAATAACAAAATATCTGACTAAGACCTTGAACATTTTACAAACAAAACCAAGTTTCGAGTAAGCTTATTGCCAATTTTTTTGTCAAGAGCATTGAATCCAACTACTGCGGCTTTCAGCCTTTGAATAATTCAAGCCTAGGAAGCAAACCCACTCCACTTGGATTAAACAGGAACTTTAAACCAAGTCTAAAAATTAACTTCTTTTGGCTTGGCCCGATTTCCACAAGTTGTATCAGGATTTTAACAAACTGAATCTAGCCCCTGAGTGTAGTAATTTAGAAGTAAGATAAAATTAGCAGCACAGAAGGCCTCCCCCTTGCACAGCCCCAGCCATAAACACACTTGTGCTACCACCCAGCACAGCTCAGAGCTGGCAGGAGAGAAAGGCACTAACAACAACCAATATTCCAATCACTCTAAATATGTTCAAGACATCTCAAATCTATCCGTTGCTCTGTATCCCAAAATAAATACTTCTCTTCATATTGGGTAATCAGCCTGGAAGTTATTGATCTTTGTAAGAGCCTAGCAGGAATAATGAGAGTCTGAAACTCCAAGAAAAAGATTTTCTAGCCTCAAGTGTATTGTCTTAATAGAAGCCTGACATTTCCTAGATTTCAAACATAAAATTCTCCCTAATGCTATCCAGTCACTCTGAACATCCTTCCCCAAAGTAACTTCAATAGTTCATTTTAAATATGTACATCTACACTTAAAAGAATTATTAATTTGGCAGCATGTTTACTTTTCGTTCAGCTCACTTCCAGAATAATTAAATTTTCTCATTCCAAGAAACTCCTACCCATATCTTTCAACTGCAGAATAAGCCACACAATATTTGTAAACTGCAGAGCACTTGATGTTCATAAAGAAGAGGAATTAAGACAGAGCATTTTTGCATGAGCCAGAAGTACATCTCACTTTTTATCACTTAGATAAAAATATGTGGCAAACCAGTGTTGTCTAACAGTTTTAACAACAGCTACTGTTAGTCAGACAGTGCTGTCCCTGTTTTTCAAAGTGGGAAGCTTTCTGAAGTTTTTTAAAAATTAACATAATTGTTTTTCCTCTCTGTGACATTGAACGTGACTTTATACTGAAGATGGTCAGAAGAGACACAATAAAACACACTGGCATCACCTAAATAGCATTTGTTAACGTGGGTGTCCATTTTTTGTGAAATACATAATAAATTCAGATATTTTTAATCTTCTTAACATTAGTCAACCTGACCTAAAATCCAAGGCCGTTGAAAGCTAATTCCATGCAATGTCCATTGCCATTTCTAGACAGAGAACTCAAGCTTCCGTTTCTAAAGACTGAGGAAAGATCCAAAAATCAAAATGCAAAGCAGCTCGTACAATTCAACATTTTAGTTCATTACAAGCAGCTACACCTTTAACAACCAAAGACGTTGCTTTGTGCTAGAATTATTTGTGAAAGGAAATAATACAAGCTCATAAAATATCCATGAAGTTGTGCATCTCTGGCAGAGCATGAGCACCACTCCAAGTTTTAAAGGCTTTTACAAAACTACAAAAAAACATGCAAATTTCAAAAATGCTGAAATCTGAAGCACTTGAATGAGGGGTTTAGTGCCAACACCTGCTCTCCACCAGCTCCCAGGCCCTGCAGAGCTGGGGAAATGATGTGGCTGCCTGGAATTGGGCTGGAATGGGTGGACTGAAGACCCCCAAGACATCTCCTGCCCAGCAGTCCGTGCACTCTGGATTTTCCTCAGGTCCCTCCTCCACAAGGTAGACAGACTGTGATTTGTTTTATAGACTGTAACTACAGCGAGCAAAGAGGTTTTCTGCAACACTAACACACCCAGGAGGGATGCAATCTATTGGATTGGGTCTTTACACACATTATTAACACAGGAGAGACCATTGGAAGGTGGTGCTGAGCCTCCCGCGTGACAGGGGCAGGCAGAACTCCCACATCAATTTTCGATTAAAGCAGCTACATTTCAATGACTTTTAAAAGCCTTTTCTAGCACTAAATGGATCTAGTTCTTAGTGAGGAGATTACATATCACAGAAATCAATATACTGTTTAAAAAAAAACCAAACCCAAAAAACCAATCCAAAACAAACACACAAACAAAACTCAGGAAAAAACCCCAAAGCAAAACAAAAGAAACTTGTATCTTTTCATTCAACCTCAATGTCCAGTCAAGAAACCTGAAATCTTTTTCTTTTATTCTGGAGAACCCTCTAACTTCATGTTTTTGATTTCCATCCTGCTTAAGGACTGAACATATTTGGATTGACCAGAATTAAGAGTAGGTCTGGGTAGGAATAACTTCTAGTACCAGGATTAATAATTTGAATACTATCACAGGAAGTTATTCATCAACATTAATCCTCCCATAATTGCAATTTATTTCACTGTAAACACTTGCCCAGGTTTATTTTCTACATTATATACAACATTTCTGCCAGCTAAATTTGTCTGTCTGTAACACAAAGGAACAGTTCTGTAGCTGATTTATGTCCTGACTAAAGATCCACAAAAATTTTAAGATATAAAAGCCTCATTGAAGCTCAAGAGTGGCAATATTAACTTTACTATTTAATTCAAATTTATTTCACACTGGACATAATTGTACAATCTACATGGCAGGCACAAATAAATGAGAACTAAATGGCAGGAAAACCTGCAATGCAAATGGGATCCTAAATAAGTGTATAACTCTGAGCTGAGCAACTTGCAAAGTTTTGTACATGATGCAGTTACCTCAGTGTGACACAGCCTTCCCACACAGGAACTGCAAAGTTTTGTACATGATGCAGTTACCTCAGTGTGACACAGCCTTCCCACACAGGAACTGCAAAGTTTTGTACATGATGCAGTTACCTCAGTGTGACACAGCCTTCCCACACAGGAACAGACAAAAAACAGTTTTAATTGTGAAGCATCTTCAATATTTGAAATCTGCATCTGAAAGTGCAATTGAAGACACTGATCTTACCTTTCACAGCTCTGCTAATTATCCTTACCTGTAGCATAATGCCACAGAAAACACCTGCAGCACCCAGGCCTGCTCGTCCTCCAAATCCCCTTAAAAATTACAACATTCCCACACTGCCAAAAATCTCAGGAATACGTTGTCACTCTTAGAACAATTACACACCACGAGAGCTACTCTGATGCTAATTTAAATCACACACTATGCACACACAAGTAGCCCCTGGTGTCATGGACAGCTTTTCTCCCCAGTTTTTATGGATCAGACAAACCCCAGAGGTGTCACATGCTTTGTGCTTGCCTCGCTACAGAATGTGCCAATGCTCTTTTTGAAGAAAATGTTCCAGGCTTTCCAAGTTCCAGTTTCTATCAGCATCTTTTTCAACACCTTCTTTCCATGACCTATAACTGAACTTAGAAGTTAGTAAAGTCCTGTTCATTAAAACTTGAGTTTTTATACATTTATGGTCTAGACTTTGGAAAAAGTCAACATGAAAAATTAGCTTCTGAAAAATTAACACCTAAGCTATAGCTACAAAAAGTTCTGCTTGAGCAGTTTAACACATTGGAAGGAAACCAAAACCAATTAAATCATGTTCTTACTTTTTGTTTATAAAAAGGCCTTCAATACCATCTTAATTCCCAAAGAAAGTCACTTTTATGTTATTGAAAAGCTTGCAAACACCTTCTGCTTTTCCTAATGTGCTTTCTGAGTTGTTTCCCCAGGTAAATGTTTGCATCAACCTAAACACAAGTTTTCGAGTTGCCAATTTTAGACAAACTGAGAAGTTCAAAAGGCACCAGTGTTTCCGTAGTAACTTAAAAACAATGGCACACAACCTGCAATCAGCTCTGTGAAGGTGAACATCATTAATTCAGTTTGCCCTAAGTTTTCTACCAAGAATTGTAGAAGAATTTACCACCCTACAATCAGAGTTGGCTGGATCACACATAGGTTTTATGTAAATTTTATACCACGTTACTTCATTGCACGCACTCAGCTTATGCTCATTTTTGCTGCTTCTCACACTTATAAAAACAAGGTAATTTCATATTTTTTCCAAGTTTCAGCAGCATAAACTCTCAAGTGTTCTTGCCCTGCTGGGCCTATTGGGGAGATACCTCCACCACCTATTTTTGTAAGAGATGAAGAACTCAAAAATAAACCACCACGATTTTTCATTAAGCAATTCTCTTGGTCTGTTCCATCATATCAGCGAGTTCTAATCTCTCGAAAACTGTCGGTTGAGTACAAGATCATTTAGAGGATTACAAAAATAACTTCACTTGCAACAACTGTAAGAGAGACAATTATTGCCAGACTCTCCTTGCTTAAGGGGAGGAACTATTTCTTTATCATCTCACTGACTAAAACCTGTTCAAAGACAACTACCTGATGATGATTCGATAATGAAAAATACAGCAATCTGAACAAATTTGACTTATCCCTTGAACTGACAGAGTGGATACACCCCAGATGTTATTTTACTTCCAGAAGCACGAAGAACTGGTTTCACATGGAAAGAGAGCCAAGCTGTCATGGTAAACAGCACGAAGCTTATTCAAATTCTGAGTAGGGTTTCATTAGTATCAGTATCTGTTCCCAGAATTATTCAGCACTGCATGAATGTCCTCCAAGCTGCAGAGCATGAGCAGAAACTCCCCCTTCTCAGCACTAAGACCACCAGAATAAAAACGATTTGTGTTGGTTCTCATTACAGCGCTAAATTACAAACCCTGTAAGTGATCTGTAATAGGACACGTGAAAATTTACATACAACAGGCAGGAAAAACCCAAGCTAAAGGCTTTGTAAACTGCTGGGAGAGTGACTGCACTTATTACCATATCTTTTGATCAGGCATGAAGCCACAAACCTGGATAAAGCAGAAGAGACAAAATAGTAATTATGGAATCCTTCACCCCTGTAAACTTCACACAACAATACTCAGTGTTTATGAAACAGGTGCTATTAAAGAAACAAATGTTTAGCTATTAATATTTGCTAAACACGACGGCTTTCTTAAAAGTATTTCTACTACCTCCCTGAGAAGAAAGCTGACAAAGACAAGCAGGGAATCAAGGGATTTAGGCAATTTAGCCCAGGAAACATGCTCACACTGCCTCTACCAACTGGTAACTGTGGGTAGCTATTACAGCACTGTGAAACCTTCTTTAATGAGTAAGTTTTAGGTACTCAAAGACCAAAAAAAGACAAACTTGCATTCCCCCTCCAATGCATTCCATTAATCCTTGGCTTTCCTGCCTGCATCTTGCCAAAGGTCTCAGGCTGCTGTCAGCATTAAGTCTGGAAACTATGTAAAGCTCTCAGACCTGATAAATAAGTAAACCCCATCAGGTTCCTTTAGAAAAATCTGAATTTTACCCACTGTTTTACAGAAGCAACAGCATTTGCTATGGGATGGGCTGGAAACAACGCACTGCTCACAGCAAGCTGCAACACTTAGGAACTTCCATATTCTTCAGTATTTGAATTTTAACATTATAACTGTGATGATGGAAAACATAATCCCTACACATAAATGAATGCTACAATAACTAAATGTGGGAAATCAGGATTTTTTGTTGTCATTGTCTATTTTCCCAAGTGGTACCAAACAAAAACATCCTGAGTAAGTTCTTTCTGATTGCTGCTGCTCAGAGCCCAAGGGGACAGTGGGGCTGAAGAGCCAGGTCCACTTCCCACTGCTGTGCGTGGCCTCATTCCTGCTTGGCAATCCGGATCATTCCAACGGCTGTGGAAAAGTAATGTCCCCATGGATGGCTTGCCAAGCCTCCCTAGCCCTCCCACGCTCACCTTCTGTGAACTGAAGTTCCCCACACTCAGTGGCAGCTTTGCTCCTCAACCCCTTAAACATGAATTAGAATTCCCTGAAGTGGCCATTTGGTTCTCATCAAAGCTTGTGGATGAAAAAAGATAATTCTGGTCTAATTAAACTCCATTTTCTCAAACCACTGTCTCAGCTTAGAATCTTTTAAGTGTACAGAAGGTTTCCAGATGCTGGTGCACAGACTGAGAGTGATCCATGTCAGTATTCCCAGATTTATTTCAGCAGCTGGATGACACTGATGGAGAAACACCTTCCTTCACAACATCCTTCCCCTCTGTTTGCTGGAACTCAGACAAACAGTTGTAGGACCTCCCTCTGGAGCCCATCTGTGCCAACGAGGCATCCACCACAGCCAGGAGCTACAGGCTTCCAGGAACAAATCATTCAGTCCAATTCCTGGGCAAGACTGGGGTTGTCTTGTGTTTGTGTAGCTGCACCCAGTTGTTTGGCTACCAAAATTCTCTTTTCAAGGCCAGAAGGAAAAGAAGAAAAAAAAGGAGGACTGCATCATCTTGCATCATCAAATGAAACAAAGCCCAAACTAGGACTTCAAATTATTTCTCATGCATGCTCCCAGGGATTTGTCCTTGAGGAAAAAAAACAAAGAATGAAGAATTTTCCTACCTAAATGCCACCTTAGAAGTGGAGATTTCAAATATCCTTTAAGAGCAAAGAGAAAATACAGTTGCAGGTAAAACCTGCACTGATGAATGACTTTCAGTAACAGTCTACACTAGAATCAAATTCTTGTTCTTGACCCTTTCCCCACTTCACTACAAGCTCAGACTTACTCAGATGAAAATTAAATCCAGGATATGTACCAGAATCTGAAAGATTAAGGCACAAAATTATGTCAATTCATATATCAAATCCAAATCTAACATTTCAGAATGTTAGATTTGGATTTTGGACCCTTACTCATTCACTTGAAGGCAGTCATGGAAACCCTATCAGATAAGATTTACTTCAGAACATAACTGTTTTAATATTACAAACAGACAAGCATTTATTTTGCTAAATTAACCAGAAATAAATCTACAATAATAAAAAGTCCTCAAGACCTTTAATCTGCATAGTGAGATTATATATTAAAAAATCACAGTTGCTTTGTAGTTGCCCAAGACACACTTAACAACATCCAATATCTTAAAATGAAAACATAACCCTGAGAGATGACAAGTAATGTGCTAAATTCAAGTATTATTCAAAATTATAATCACATAGGAAACCGTCTTAAATCCATCTCTCTATGAATTAAAGAGGCTTATAAATTTCTAGGGATTGTGCAATGCTATTCCAGCAATAATGGCTAACATGTGACAACGACTTGCAGGAGCCATTTCAAAAATCAAACTACATTTCCATGTGCCACAGTCCTGCAAAAATACACATGGACACAAATCCTTACTCACTGGAGTAAAAATTACTTTTTCCTATTGTTTGTGGCATTTAACTTCAGTTACACGTAATGTGAACAAGCCTAAATGCAAGTTGAAAACCCGGCAAAGGCTGCTACAGCCAGAGATCACAGCTCTGCCATGGGAAAAGCTGTTTCTTTTTAGCTTTCAGTCACAGGAAAGCCAAATACTTTTATAACCTAAGTCTGTGTTGTCAAGAGCATAAACAGACTTGCCATTAAGCAATTAACTGGTCCAAGTGGTTCAGACACAACCCTGAGTCCTGGAGCCCAGCAGACACCACCCAGCAGCACGAGGCCACAGAGCTTTCTCTGCAGCGTAGGATCCGTGCCAGTCCATTCCCATTTAGGATTAGCCTTCCTTCGAAACAAAGTCACAATATAAATAGTGCATCTCCAGGTCTGGAGTAGCCGCTTTATCACGGATCGCTAAAAAGTTTCAGGAAATGCTACAAACAATTCCAGTAACTGAGAAATATTTACATGAGGAAATGCCTGTTCTGTTGAGTTATCAATGTTCTACTGACACCCTCCCCAAATTCCCACATTTTCAAACGTCATCTGATCCATGGGGTTTTTTTGCCTCTTGTTGCTTGTAACAAAATACCTTCACTAACATTAAACACTGTGAACCCATTATTTTCTTTTCCCTGAAATCACCAAGATGAGGAGGACACTGACAGAGCTGGAAAAATTTAAAAAGAAAAATCATTTGGAAAAATATTCCAGCAAGGATTAATATTTAATGGCAGGAATGGACCACTTTTCTTCAGCCTTGTCACCAAGTAAGCCAGTGCTAATCCATTAAGCATATTATGAGTTTGGCGAATTAGACTTAGATTAACAGGGCCACCTCATTTTCCAAAACAAGACTCTATACACGATTTTATTATGTCTTTTGTTCTGGATAAAACAACCCACTAGTATTCCCCCCCGTTTCTTCATAATGAAGCTACTCAAAGTCGAGATGTATTTAGTACACCGAGACAGATCTAGTCCAAAACAAAAAAGCAAATTTCAATAGATGCCAGGGAAATACTGTACAAATATACTCCAAGAATATTTATTTTTCCACATTTGACAGTAAAAGTTTATGACAATGGAAGGAAGGAAGAACTCCTCTATCACCTACAACCTACTCTTCACTGTCACAGAACCCAAACTACACCTGCCCATTCAACATTTCTTTTCATAAAAGAAAAATGCTGCTGAACAGAAAAGGGTTAGTTTTTAGATCATTTTGAAAGTAAAACCACAATCTGACAGAAAAAAGAAGTCCTAACTGAACACACAAAGGGTGCCAAAGTCCCAGCATTCATTGGCCAAGATGACTAGACAAGGAAGCACCTAAAGCCTCTCCAGCCTGGAGGCACTCAGGGCCTGCAAGCACTGACATAAAGCTCTGTGGAACAAAGTCTGCTTAGCTAAAGCAAGGATTTAAACATTTTGAGGCAGGCATTCTTCCCAAACACCATCTGGGAGTGTTCACCATTAGCTTTGCTGATTCAGGGCATCTCTTACAGTCCCGTTATTCCTGTTTAAGGTACCAGGAAAGATACAATATTACAAGAGAACAGGCTGCCATGTTATTGATATTTAAAACAAAGCCAAATTTAATTACTCCTGGAACAGCAGGGGAGACAAAAAAAGAAAGAACAAAATCAAGAATGACTTCTCGATAGAGGTGATCTTACCTATTCCGTAGGCTTTAGCACAGATCCATTGTAGATTAGCAGCTATTTTTGCTCTGGCTGAATCATAGAGCTCCAAAGGGACAATCTCAACTGCACTATCTGCCAGAGCATCCATTTTTCTTCTGGTACTATCTCCACCCGCACAAACATCAACATCCACCATCTAAAACAAAAACAAAAGGCAGAGACTTTTACACGAGCCGTCGATGCTAAAGCCACACAGGAGAGGGGCTGGCCAGGCTGCACACAACAGGCCCGACATCCTTCGGGATTTCCATCGCGAGGGCTGATGTAGCGATTCCAAACCCACTCGGCAATCAAAAGGCATCGGAGGCCGGCGAGCATCCCTTTTTGTCAAGGGCAGGGCCTGGCTCGGCGAGCCCCCGGCCGAGGAGGCAGAGAAAGGCGCAGCCCCGTCACCTGCTGATGGGAAAAAGGAAGGATGGGGCTCTCCCGAACAATGCGGGCAGGTACCGCCGCCCCCTCCCCGCCCGCGGGGCCGCGCCGGGGCAGGGGCAGAGCCAGGGCAGCACCTGCGGCTCTTTCCCCCGCCTCGCCCCCGAGAAGCAGCAGAGGCTCCGCGCCCGCACGCCCATGGCCGGGCCGAGCAGCGCCGGGGCCGGCGGCGCCCCCTCCCCGCATCCCCGCCCCACCCGGGCGGAGGAGGAGGCGGTGGAGGCGAGGGCGGAGGAGGC